>JARQOC010000003.1:19930496-19945496 GCA_033576535.1 Allobates femoralis
GTCGCATGTCGGTATGGGCTGAAGACTCCTGAGACCGGTTTCTCAACTCACAAGAGCTGTATCACACATATCCTAGTCAGTAGGGAGCAGTGCTGTGATATGTGAAGGAATGTATCTATTTCATGTTGAGCACAATGAGGTATACCTCCACCTTCATCCTTATATATTTTCTAGTTTGGCACAGTCAGTCTCTGTGCACTGCTATAAAGCTGTCAGACCGATGGATAATGAGGAGGAGGATGATGCTAGAGATCTCCTAAAATAAGAGCAAACTGAGTTAAGATATATTTCTTCACATATTACAGCTTTGCTCCTGGCTACCAATTAAGGTATCTGTCGTGCAGCTCTTGTCAGCACAGCTCTCTGTAACTGTATGCCTTCAGTCTTGGAAAACCACTTTAAGTCACAGAAGAAGCTGCATTTACTAATAAACGTGTTTAGGCCTTAACCTTAAAATTTTATTTTGTTTTATGCAACCAGCATGCGCCTTTACCCAGTATTACACTACCTTGTTGTCCACATTAGACCTGGTTGATTTATGTAATATGAAAATTATTATGTAAAATAATTAAGTGGAGGAATGCAGACAAATAGGTCCCAACAGAAGAATGCTCAATTTTGATGTAACCTTGAACTCATTGGGACAGGCCAACCACAGTACAAGAAGCCCAGGTTCAAGTACAATAATGTTCCAAGAAAGTCTACCAGAAGAAAATACCATAGTGTCCTTGAAATTGTTGATTTTACGGTAGCATGAACTGTCCAATTCAAACACTGTTTATTGGTGGTTGGTCTAGGTTCCAACACAATCAAAAAGGCCCTGGGAGCCTAAATCAGGCAGAAGGGCCTCATGACAAATGTAGAGAGTAAGGATTGAAGGGGTTAATATGGTTAATGGGGATTAAGGCTGCTGGCCTGCACTGTGGACGTGGAGGGGTTTGGTGAAAGGAATAAGGGGGCAGGTTTATGTGGGGGGATATAGAGAGTGAGAAGGGGGGAGGAACCTTCTATTGTGCTGTGGAATCGACAGACAGGCAAGCTGCAGCCATCCATCCATCCATCCATCCAGGATTGTGGATGGTGCTACAGGACATGGAGTCCCACAACAGCTGGAAGGGCCTGTACTGCACATTGACGGCGGGGGCCAGCCGTCTGCGTGATGGGCCTTGGTGCACGGCTACTGTGGAGAGGCGAGCCGCATTTCGAGTCAGGAGCCCCCTCAGTGGGGAACCCTTCGGACACCGGGGAAGTCCCGGTGCTTTTGGGGCCCTTCCCTGGCCTCCGGGAGGAATCCTCATCGGAGCCGCGGAGACCAGGAGTGTGCGTTTCCGGTCCCACGGCATACTTCAGGTCTGCGGCCTGCAGGCCCCGGACCAGCTGTATGGCGGCCCCCGGTGATGTGCCGGCAGGGAGTTGGGCCCGGCATCGCGATATGTGGGGGAGCCTCCCTGCGTCGGCAGGGGAGAAGGCCGCGGCAGGATCGGCTGCGGCCTGAGAGACGGTGGGGCCTGCATCTAGCAGGTTCCCACCCTTAACATCAACTGACACCCCATCCCCCCCACCTCCCTGGTGCTGGCGGCTGGGATCGACCCTGCCAGGCACTGAGGGAGCGAGCGGCCTCCTGAAGTCGGCAGGGAGGTAGGATACATGGGGGTTCAGCAGTGTCCAGGGTGTATGGTGGTGTCACGCCACGCATGCCCAGGGGGCACAGTCGACGACGAGAGCAGAGGTGAAACAGCTGCTTGTGCCAAGGGTGCGGTGACCTAGGAGTGGGATCGCCGATGGCGGCGGTTTGTCCTCCGGAGGTTCCCCCTTACGTCACAAGGGGTTAAGAGTCCCGGGTGTCTCGCTGTCTGGTTTGCCGAGAGGAAAGCAACGCCAGGAAGATTCCGCTGCGCTGATTCGAGAATTTCTCCGATGCAGCTTTGTAAGGGGATGGCAAGTTATTTACTTTTGTGCACAGGTTAGCAGTAGTGGGTGAGGTGATGGGGGTATTTATTAGTATGTTAGGGGCCCTGAAGGGAGGATGGACGCTTTGGGTGGTCAATTAGGGGGAGCATGGCAAGATGGGTTGTTCTTTGGGGGTTAACAGTGCTGGTGCGCATTTATTTCTGAGTTACAGTGGCCGGGTGAGTACCAGGGGGTTGTGAATGCAGGGTATTAGGAAGCCGGTACAGCATCCTGGGTTAAAAATGGCTTCTGGTGGAGTCCTCTCAGGTTGGGAGGATAGGGTTATTTAGTCTTTTGAGGTGGCTGTGACTTAATTGACAATCCGGGGTTTTGGAATTGGTAAAGAATAAATTTCACTATGGGGGGCAGCCATTTGGGTGGTCTGTGGGGGTACTTTATGGCACCTGCTTGGGGGTCAGTTGGGGTTGGTTTTTGTTTGGGTCAGCAGGGCCGGGATGATCCAAGGTTCGTGCAACCTTATAACGGTAGATTATAGTTAGAAACAATACAGCAGCTCTGGGTGTTCATTAAGGATGGATGTTGGTTTACTTTCTTGAGGGTGGGAATTGTATTGGCGCTATGGTTAAAGGGGATGGTGTATTCCATTCTAGGTGATAAGGGAATCATGGGGCACTGTATCCAGATGGTTGGTTTTGCTAATTGCTGAAGTGTCTTTCATGTAATGAGAGGGTTCTTTAATGGTGGAAGAATGGGTCTGGTGGGGCAAAGGGATTTGCAAGGTGGACAAGTTGGGAGAGTGGATCGACAAGGATTGGTGGAGAGGTGCGCTTGTGGGTTTAGGGGCAGTATGGGAAAATAGGGTGACTGCTCTATTAAAAAGGGGGTGGCAGTACGGGTCAGTTATTCTGTGTAAACATTACTCCGTGGTCGGAAGGTGGTTGCGAACGGAGACGTGGCTTGCTGTTGGGCAGGCTGAGGGGCAGGGGTGTCTATAATAAGGATAAGGTAGCAGGGAATTCTGAGGGATAATATGTGGAGCGTGGGAGGCCTGGAGGCCATATGCTAGATGGAAGGTCAGTCGGAGGTGATTATGATGATTAGGGTGGAGTCCTACTGGGGAATTAAGTATGATGCTTAGTGGTAGGTACATGTGCTGTGGCCAGGGGAATGTTATTGGCTGGTTTGAATGGAGGTGCCCAGTGGCTTAGGACGGAGGAAGCCCGAGGGTAGAAGGATGGTTTTGAGGTTAACATGGTGGGTCTGCTGGGCAGGTATTGTAGGTCCGGCGGGCTTTAGGAGCGCACAAAAGGGGCAGCTATATAAAGGGGTTGCAGGTGATGTACAACAATGTTTCAGCTCCAGATGAGCGCCGCAAGGTGATCCGTAATGCTTGTGATAGCTTTATAGGTGGGCGGCAAGGTGATACTTAACCGTGGTGGTGGCTGTAGATGACCGATGGTGGGGATTTATACTGTGATCGTTATCGGCAGCGGTAATTATTGGCATTCGGTATGGTACAGTTTACCAGGATGTTGCAAATATAAGCGGGTGCTGTATCACCTTACAGTTGTGGCAGCCTTCTTCCAGTTGGGGCTGGTAATACCCAACACTGGAGCAGTTGGGGAGAGTTCTGGATGGGGCCAACTTATGTCGCATCCTTCTGCAGTAACGATTGGGGGATAGGAAACATTGTGGTGGCTTGGCACAGGTCTGCCGGGGATTTATATGGGTGGCAGCAGTTTTACCCAGGTGTTGGGGTGATGCTTGTTAGTTGCAGCTGGACGACAATGGACAGTTTGCAGTTTTATGTGGTTGCTGCTGGGTGACTGGTAAGGTTTTAGCGACTTTCGGTGGGTGCTGCTGGGTAGCAGATAACATTTGTGGTGGCTTTTTGAGGGTGCTTATTGGCACCAGTTAACCTTGAAGGCAGTTTATATTCAGGGTGATCGGTGACATGTATCTCTTGTGGCAGCTTTAGGGGGTGCTACTGGTGGGGGCAGTTACATGTATGCAGTATTTGGGTGCTACTGGTTGGCGGTTTAACTGGGGTTGTAGCATTATATGGGTGCTGCAGGTGATGAGTTACAGCATTGGCAGCAGTATACAGGTACTGACTTGTGACAATTATGATGGAAGCTTTCTTTGGGTGCTGCGGGTGTTATGTCCTATTTCTAGGACTTATGGGTGCCGCTGGGGAAGGAATTACAGGGGGGAAGACTTGGCGGGTGATACATAATGGTTGTTGCAGCATTATACAGGCACTGATAGGGGATTTTTTAATGAGGGGATACTTTAGTTGCGCTCCTGGTACAACCTAACAGTTGTGGAAGCTTAATTTGAGCACTGCTGGCGCTGCTTACCTATTGCTGTAAAACTTTCTGTTGGTGCAGCCAGGTACTGCTCAGTCGTTGTTGCATCAGTATATAGGGCTGCTGGGCGACACTTACCAATGGTGGCAGCTTTATGGGCGCTGCAGGGTGTTGCTTAACAATTGGGACGGCTTTAGTAGGTGGTTAGTATGACCGATACTTCACAGTGGGGGCAGCTTCATAGGGGTGCTGCGAAGGGAAGGTTTCACAGTACTACAGTCATACAGGGGGCCACAGGAATAAACGGTGGGGGATGTTTTTTAGGGATTGGGTCGGTTGGCGGTCCCGTGTTAGAGGATGTCAAGTGTGGCAATTAAAAATGTAAAAAATCAAAAAAATAAAAAAGATGTACCGTATATACTCGTGTATAAGCCGACCCGTGTATAAGCCGACCCCCCTACTTTTGCCCCAAAACCTGGGAAAATCTATTGACTCGTGTATAAGCCGAGGGTGGACCCTAGCACAAGTATACAGCCCCCAGCAGTGTGGTATACACCAGTCCCAGAGGTAGATACAGCAGCCCCAGTGGTAGTATACACGCAGCCCCAGTAGTATATACAGCCCCAGTAGTATATACAGCCCCAGTGGTAGTATATACAGCCCCAGTGGTAGTATACAGGGCCCCAGCAGTATATACAGCCCCAGTGGTTTATACAGCCCCAGTGGTAGTATACAGGGCCCCAGAGGTATATACAGCCCCAGTGGTAGTATATACAGGGCCCCAGCAGTATATACAGCCCCAGTGGTTTATACAGCCCCAGTGGTAGTATACAGGGCCCCAGAGGTATATACAGCCCCAGTGGTAGTATATACAGCCCCAGTGGTAGTATATACAGCCCCAGTGGTAGTATACAGGGCCCCAGCAGTATATACAGCCCCAGTGGTTTATACAGCCCCAGTGGTAGTATACAGGGCCCCAGAGGTATATACAGCCCCAGTGGTAGTATATACAGCCCCAGTGGTAGTATATACAGCCCCAGTGGTAGTATACAGGGCCCCAGAGGTATATAGCAGCCCCAGTGGTTTATACAGCCCCAGTGGTAGTATACAGGGCCCCAGAGGTATATACAGCCCCAGTGGTAGTATATACAGCCCCAGTGGTAGTATATACAGCCCCAGTGGTAGTATACAGGGCCCCAGAGGTATATAGCAGCCCCAGTGGTTTATACAGCCCCAGTGGTAGTATACAGGGCCCCAGAGGTATATACAGCCCCAGTGGTAGTATATACAGGGCCCCAGCAGTATATACAGCCCCAGTGGTTAATACAGCCCCAGTGGTAGTATATACAGCCCCAGTGGTAGTATACAGGGCCCCAGAGGTATATAGCAGCCCTAGTGGTTTATACAGCCCCAGTGGTAGTATACAGGGCCCCAGAGGTATATACAGCCCCAGTGGTAGTATATACAGCCCCAGTGGTAGTATACAGGGCCCCAGAGGTATATACAGCCCCAGTGGTAGTATATACAGCCCCAGTGGTAGTATACAGGGCCCCAGAGGTATATAGCAGCCCCAGTGGTTTATACAGCCCCAGTGGTAGTATACAAGGCCCCAGAGGTATATACAGCCCCAGTGGTAGTATATACAGGGCCCCAGCAGTATATACAGCCCCAGTGGTTAATACAGCCCCAGTGGTAGTATATACAGCCCCAGTGGTAGTATACAGGGCCCCAGAGGTATATAGCAGCCCCAGCGGTATTATACAGCAGCCCCCGCAGCCCCAGTAATGCAGGGCCCCCCCAGCGTCTCTCCGGTCACCTGTAAAGGAAACTATACTTATCACAGTGCTCTGTCCGTGCCCGCTCGCACCCGCTCTCAGCTGCCGACCGCGATCCTCCATCTTGCGTCTTCTTTCTTCCTGTTTCCTGTGCTCATCACAGGGAATGACGTCATTGCCCGTGACGAGCACAGAAACAGGAAGAAGACGCAAGATGGAGGATCGCGGTCGGCAGCTGAGAGCGGGTGCGAGCGGGCGCGGACAGAGCACTGTGATAAGTATAGTTTCCTTTACAGGTGACCGGAGAGACGCTGGGGGGCCCTGCATTACTGGGGATGCGGGGGCTGCTGTATACCGATGTATACATCGGTATGTACCGATGTATACATCGGTATACAGTACTGACTCGCGTATAAGCCGAGGAGGGTACTTTTCAGCCCAATTTTTGGGCTGAAAAACTCGGCTTATACGCGAGTATATATGGTAAGTTAATGTTTCACATCATAGTAACGTCATGGGGCTTATTGTGAGATTGGGGTGCACGGTATTAAAGCCGGGTTGAGCAAATGTGGGTTGGTGGCGGGGCCAAACCGCATAAGGTGTCACGCAGCTGGGCCTGTGGCGGTGGATAGATCTGGTTCAGAAGCGGGATAATTGGTCATGTCCTTCGGTGAAAGCCACTATTGGTGTATGGTGGCTTCTGGAACAGCAAGTTAATTAGCAGGCATAGGTCCTGCCAAAGTTATGGAGGTATTGCCCGTGGGGTGTTAATACCTCAGTCCCTGGCCCAGTTAGGCGACGGCCAGGGAGGTTTTGAATTTGCGAGAGTAGGTTCCGCTGAGGTTAGGGGTATTAACCGTGGGGGCGTTAATACCTCTATCCCTGGGCTGGAGGTAACGGCCAGGGAGGTTGGGAATTAGCGGGTGTAGGTCCCGCTAAGGTTAGGGGTATTAACTGGGAGGTGTTAATACCTCTATCCCTGGGTCGATTTGGGCAACGGCCAGGGAGGTTGGTAAGGTGTGGGGGTCACTATGAGGGGTAGTGGCTCCTGGAACAACAATTAAATTAGCAGGAGTAGGTCCTGCTGAGGTTAGGGTATTAACCATGTGGGGGAGTTAATACCCCCTTTTCCCTGGGGCTGTGGATTGTGCAGCCAGGAGACAACTAAAAGGGGGGTTTGCCTCTGAACTAGATCTATTAACGGTTGGTAGTTATATGTGTGGGGTCGCCCTTGTGGTAGGCGCCCCTGGTTGGTGTAAATATTAATAAAAGTGCTGTGGCCATTTTACTCCAAGATACGACTGTGGTGTGTTTATTTTATATACATTATTGGGTATCGGTGACGAGGGAGGTGTTTAGCAGAACACAACCAAATCCCTCATCACATTGTCAAGAAGGATTTAACAAAAGGCGATCCCATTTGAAGGTGACCATGAAGCTATGGATTTCAAGATGGCAGGAACTAGACCACCAGAGTAGCAGAGAATCCTCAGGTGGGTCGATTCTCTCACAATATCAGTTTTCAATGGTCGAGAAGAAAATAACCCCACTTGGAGGTGATCTTGGAGCTGAGGGTATCAAGATGGCAGAATCTTGACCACTAGAATACTAGAAGTTCCACCAGTGGACCCAAATATCTACCACATTAGGTTGAGACTTTGGAGTCTATCAGAAGAAAATACTGAGGTGTCCTTTAAATTGTCCGACTCGAGCACTATTTATTCTGGGTTGGCCTAGGTTCCAGAACAATAAAATTTCACTAGGATTTAACAAAAGTCAATCCTATTTGAAGGTGGCCAATAAACTATGGATATGAAGATGGCAGGAATAAAACCACCAGAGTGCCATAGGCTCATCAGTTGGGTTCCAATTCTTCCACATAAGGGCTTTTAAGAGTCCAGGAGAAGACAACTCTATTTGGAGGTGACCTTGGAACTGTGAGTTTCAAGATGGAAGAATCTAGTCCATCACAACACCAGGAATTTCCCCGGTAGGCCTAATTTCTAGCACCTTAAAGGTCCGGAATAGCCAAGGAAGAGACAATGGACTTAGGTTGTGACCTGGGAGTTTATCAGAAGAAAATACTGAGGTGTCTTTGAAACTGTTGGTTTTAAGGTAACATGAACTGTCTGACTTGAGCAGTATTTATTTGTGGTTGATCCAGCACAGTAAAGTTTTACAAGGATCCAACAAAAGGCAATCCCAATTGAAGGTGACCATGAAGTTATGGATTTGAAGAACCAGACCACAAGAGTACCAGAGGATCATAAGTCGGTTCAAATACTATCACAATAATGTTCTTCAAGGGTCCAGAAGAATAACCTTCATTTGGAGGTGACCTTGGAGCTGTGAGTCTCAAGATGGCAGAATCTAGTCCACCAGAATACTAGAAATTCTAGCGGTAGGCCGAATTTCTAGCACTAGAGGTCCACCGTAGTCCAGCAAGAGAAAGCCAGATTAGTTTGATTTTTTACTCAATCATTTGGCATGAGAGTCTGTTTCTGACTGATATATTAATGATTTGCCCTTTGAATACATTTCAATAAAAAATATGGTGTCTATGTACATGTTCTGAATAGATGGAGGATGGTCCTCAGAATAAGATTAACTGGTGGCCAAAGATCCTCATTCCCAGCCACGGTTTAATATTATGGTTAAATTAGAAGCCTAGTCTGTCACAACATGGTACAATATAAACAACAAGAAAAAAAACAAAAGAATAAAGGGAATCTGTCAGCAGGTTTTACTATGTAATCTGCGAGGACTCTGATTCCAGTTATGTGTCCCATATCAGGCCAAGTGCTATCACTACAGGACTAGGTCTCACATGCAGGCCAGTCCAGCTAATCTGTGTAACCCCGCCCTTCACCACTGATTGGAAGCTTGCTCACAATGTACACAGAAAGATGCCAATCAGTGGTGGTGGGCGGGGTTATACACAGCTCATAAATTTGAGTACTGCTCGAAATCAGTCCAGTAAGTGACACATCGCAGGAATCGGTCTCTTAGTAGCTACTGTATATCATGCTCCATAGCAAAAACCTGTGGACAGACTACCGGTAATATAATTTAGTTATAGTTTTTATTTTCTTTATTAATTAATCATGTAATTTTTTTTATAGGGGGTTTATTTAAAACTATTTAGGTGCAGTTTATAAAATGTTTATATTTGTGTGAAGAGGATGGAGGAAAGTCTCCCATCATTAAGTCTTTTAGGGTTGATGATACCGTTGTAAACGCGGCTTCATATAATTCATGGGAAATTAAAGATTTCCCTTCCTATCAAGTATTTTCCATAAAAAAAAGTCTCTTGAGAAAACTTTTATTTCCATGTGACTCCCTCGTCTGACTTTGGTCATCATTACTAAAACACAAAATATTCTACTGGTTACAAGCAGCCTTTGGGGTCAGACTTGGCCATAGATGACATTTTCCAGAATTCCGATCTATTTTAGGTCAAATAAATATTTATGGATGTGAAGTGCGTCAATAAAACCCGCATGCGGCACATGGGGGTCTACACCGATCCATCCGGCTCCAGGGGTCTATGATTCAACCAGGGGTCTATGGGAATTCGGTACCTGGGCATGGAGTTGGGGGGATGTCACTGGTGGCCTGCCCGGACCCGTAGCCTTGGTGGTCAATTGTAAATAAAATAAAAAGGGAAGGAAAAGAATAAATGTCTCGTGACGCCACCTGTGGTGTCTGGTGATGGCACCAGCGCTGCTGGGGATGATAGTCGGGCAGCTGGATGGTATAACGCCCCACAGGTGGAGCAGAGTCCCCAGGGTTGTGATGAAGTGACAGGGATTTGTACAGGGAGGTGGCTAGGCAGCCGGGCTGCGGCTGCAGTCTCTGAGCTGGACAGGGTCAGGGTTGGAGAAACGGACACACACACTGGAAGTTGTTTCTGTACCTTTACTGGTGATATTGAAGATACTGTCCAGGGCACACTCTGGTGGTTGGGAAACACTTCTGAATCTGCGCAGGGAGTGAGTATAAGGCCTCCTAGGTGCTTTTCCCTTGGTGAAGCCTCTGAACCATGTGAAACTAGGCCTGGCCTCCTCTATGTCTCTGTCACCTGTGTTGTGTGGTGGGAAACCTCTGTGTGGACTACCGCTATGTCTTCTCCTGCGGTGCCTGGTTCCCTTCTTGGTTGCTGTACAGGTGTCAGGACTTGAGTTTCCTCGGTGAACTGATGTTTCTGCTGGGCTTGATGCTCTCTTGCAGACTCAGACTCTGGTGTCCATGTTGCTTTTTGGGGTGAACCGTTGTGGCTCCTCTGCCCCCAGTCTACTGTTACTTCGCTCCTTCTGCCTTGCTTTTGACCTCACTCTTATGCCCTCACACTGGCTCGTGCCTAGTGTGGCTCCGACACACCAGGACATCTTCACAGTTCTCCTAGCGACTGCACACTCTGACTAACTCCGCCCTGTGATAGTGGTTAACAACACATTGGTATATCGTTTACACTTTTATGCCATTGATAAGGGGTATAAGTCTAATATGATTAGCAGTATGTTATGATAGGTTCCCTTTAACTCCTCCATCCGTTCCCATGCTGCCTCCGCTCCTCCGGTTCCCCCGTCGCGCTCACTGCTTCCTGCATCACAGACATGTGACCTCTGCAGCCAATCACTGGCCGCATCAGACACCGCTGAGGAATTTGCTGCTGCGTTACATATCTGTGTTAAAACATCAAGGGACACCAGAAGAAAGATTGAGGGATTAGTAGGATGAGTATGAATCAGTTCACTTTGGAGCATCCTAAAGTTTTTGGCAAAATATCCATTGCACTCAGCAGGACACAGATGATAAAGGCATAATACCGGTGCAGCAATCATTTTCACCATACCGTAACAGGAGGTGATTGGTGCTATTTTATATGAACACTGATGAGGTTTCTATAGGGCGTCAGTCACACATGAAGTGTCTGTCTGCAGCCTATTGATCACACCCATACTTTTAGATCAGGCGGGGGGTCCCTAGCTTTATAGAGATGCACCACCCCGGACAGACACCCCGAGGTACCCCGCTATGTCCTACATAAAGATAAAAAATTGCAAAAAAAAATTGATGCAGTATTGGTGGACATTTTGACCAAAATACGTAGACTCTTAACCCAACGTCAAGGATCCTCACACTTACGAGTTCACTATATTCAGAAAAATAATATAATATATACCTTCAGAGTAGAAATCTGTATCCTAGCTGTTGTTTAATCAGAGGTTAATTGATTAGAGGTTTGCCTTTCCTGAGCTTTCAGGACATTGTGGCAGGACTGTGGGCAGGGTCTCTGACCATCCGCGGCCACTGCCATCTATATCATCCTTCTGTTTTGTATCCTGTTGGTGCCTTCTCAGCCACAGGCATTGCTTGCACAGATTGATTGGTCTTCAGTAACATTGCATCGGATGCAGCACATTAACCGAAATTTAAATCTGCACATGCGGCTCCACCGGCACCATTTAGCTGGACACCACCGGGAGGTCAACCTGTGTAAGTGCCGCCGCGGCTAGGATGGTGCTAGCGTCAACTCTAAAACAGGAAGATGATACAGACACCAGATACGGGCTGAGCAAAGCCGAAGACCCTACCCACGTTCTTGCCCCACAGTCCTGCCCTAATTCCCCGGAAGCTTAGGAAACCCAAACTTCTAATGCTGATTAAACCACAACCGGAAGGCGGATTTCTTTATTGCAAGTCTGTATTGAATTTGTGTACCAAACCCAAGAGAAAAACACAAAATAAGCATATACCCTATAGTAAGTAATTATGTAAATAGTAATAGGATATGTAAATTATATAAAGTGTTAGCACTGTTTGATCAAAAAGCATAAAAGCCATCCCACCGCAAGAGGGTGCATCCATCAGGATGGTCTTCACCTGTCTTTAGCATTAAAATAGCAAAGAAGAACAAGAGCCGAATGGCAGACACCTGTCCTGGGAATCTATGAAGATGAGATGCCGAGCTCAGAGAGCGCAAGAGAGACACTACACCTCCAATTGTACAAAGTACAAAAAATACAGAAAAAAAAATTAGCTGGAACATGAGTTGGTATATGTGTAATAGTAAAACACAACAATGTAGCCCTCCCGGTGGGAGACCAACGACGTAGATATGATCCAGAGCAGTGTGTAACGATCAACGATCTCACAGCAGGGGCCAGATCGTTGGTGCGTGTTACACATAACGAGATCGCTAACGGGATCACTGTTGCGTCACAAAAACATGCCCACAGGTGAGAAGGGTGAAACTTTACTGAGACACATCACCGCAAACCCAACACCAGTTCAAACTCCAGGCCAGGGAGATGCAACGTGGAAGAGGCTCACCGAGAGAGCACACCCTATCGGCTGGTTGGAGGAAGGAGTAGGTTTAGGGGGTGGGGGGAGTTAGTTAGGAAGTGAGTTGGAGAAGAGGAGGAAGCAAGCTGGACTGGGGGCTATTAGGACCTATTGCTGGGTCAGCTGCAAACCCCTCAGGCCTGGAGACCCCGAATCTACAGCTGGCCATCCAGGTCAGGTAGAGGAACAAGCTGCAAATGTGTGCCAGCCCCAGTTTGGTTTGGATTTGCAAGACCAAGCCAAGAAAACAGAGGCCTCTGAACCGCATATGCAGTGGCCACCACTGTGTACTCTCCCCGGCTACAGGACTACAGAGGGTGGCGAGGACATGCCAGGCCGTCGCTCAGAAACGACCCACAGTCTCCTGCTTCAGGACTAGTAGCACGAGGACACAGGGGAGGAAAAGAAGAACAGTGTTAGGAAAGAGCAGCAAGGAAAGACATACACCTGGTGTCTCAGTGGGGTGAACCTGGACTGCTTGTGAGCTGACCAAGCGGTAATCTTGGAGGACACAGTACCCTGGCTGGGTAAAGACTGCTTAGGAACTCAGTAAAAGAGCTGGAAGGAACTGCAACTCTGTGTCTGTCACTCCTTCCTGCACCCCCACAGCACCTACAACTACCACTCTCAGTGCTGGTCATCCGTGATCAGATACTACAAATGGTGTCACGAAAAACTCTTTTTCCCTTGTAAATATATCCCTCTTTTATATTGCTCGGTCAGGGCCACAACTTCTGGGATTGCCACCATGACATCTATCAGATTGACCCCGGATGGTCGAGTATCCCTTGCCCTTGCGGCCGATGCAGATCCTCTTTAGAGCCTGCTCGTGGTTTATAATGAGTAGAAGTTTAATTACTGCCATCCGTTGCTGAAAGAGTTAATGGTCCTTTCTATACTGCTGTGATTAAACAGGTAGTTGTAATCTCAGCTTCTACCCCTCCCTTCTGCTATATAAACCCACTCCTCAGTACTCCCTATGCTAGCTATAGTCCAGTCTATGCTGACTTTAGTAGGAACTGTCTTTGGAGAAAGCTGTGGTTATCTTTCCAGGATATGCGGTGGGGTCTCACTCTGGACGAGAAATGGAGTCTATGTTGAATGTTTCCCTTGTTTGTCTCCCTTGTTGTCTTTATACTAGTAGTAAGACTAATGTCTTGCTGGCCTACGCACTAGACAGGGCTAGTCCAGGATCAGCCAGAGCCTAGGCACGTGCTCGCGCTTGAGGGGAAGGACCTGTCTAGGGATGTTAGGGAGCTCAGGGATCAGCCACAAGGTGAGTTCAGATGGTAACCATTCTCCCCTCTCCCTATCATCAGAGCCCTCCTTTTTGTCTCTCTTGGTTTACCTCTCCTCTTGTGCCGCATGCTGAGCAGTCCTCGCTCTGGCGTGACACCATGCCTTTATTTTAACATGAATAATCCTGTGACATGTTCTCTTTAAAAATCTGGACAACTGTTTTAATGGTCATTATAAAAGCAACAATAGAAGTCGCATTCAAGAGCACATATTATTTTTTTCTCTTTAGGGATGCGTCTCCCACCAATACCATTGCCCCACTGCCTGCATGACAAATGGTGGCCAGTCCATCAATAAATATGGAACTAAATTTTGCATTATCTACATTCAGAAAAGTTATAAAGAGATGTCTAACGATTCACCAAAATTATTCTCCAGGTGACCAGTTTTGTTTGGAATATTGATACTGCAGTTTGTGCTCTTGCACATTATTGGTGCCTGCTTGGTACATCAATCCCAACCGGGAACGCCTTCCTCCTGAGCCCCAGTCACCTGCTATAAGTCCTTTGCAGACACAATTCCTTCTGGCAGCCGCTTTGATCGTATCCTGTTCCTCCTAATTGAGACCAAGCATTCCAATTAGTAAACTGTCCATCTGTGAGCAGTAGGAGACTTTAGCCTTCATCATATCTCTTAGTTTCACGGCATGGGAGCCCTCCACACCACATGTATTCTCCTTGCCCAGGCACTTCCTCATCTCATATAGATGGGGCCCGACACTCCACTGCTTAAAATACACAATAACAGTGACCCTGAGGATGAACTTGGTGAGCTTGTGACCCAAGAAAACATTTAGACAATTAAAATTCCTGCCCTAAAAAGTTACCTGGTCGATCCTTCCCAGTTACTTAGTAATTTCATGGAAAGTACTGAATCCCACATAGTGTGTGGCTTCACCAGACACAATATTATATCATGTAAGACTGGCCCAAGAAAGGGTAAGACTGGCCCAAGGACGTTTAAGGGGTAAGACTGGCCCAAGGAAGGGTAAGACTGGTCCAAGGAAGTACAAAAGGTAAGACTGGCCTAAGGAAGGGTAACACTGGCTTAAGGAAGTACAAAGGGTAAGGCTAGAGCAAGGAAGGGTAAGACTGGCCCAAGGAAGTTTAAGGGGTAAGACTGGCCCAAGGAAGTGCAAAAGGTAAGACTGGCCTAAGGAAGGGTAACACTGGCTTAAGGAAGTACAAAGGATAAGGCTAGCCCAAGGAAGGGTAAGACTGGTCCAAGGAAGTACATAAAGTAAGACTGGCCCAAGGAATGGTAACACTGACTCAAGGAAGTACAAAGGGTAAGACTGGCCCAAGGAAGGGTAAGACTAGCCCAAGGAAGGGTAAGACTGGTCCAAGGAAGTGCAAAAG
>JARQOC010000003.1:19947996-20011088 GCA_033576535.1 Allobates femoralis
GAAAAATGCGGCGAAGCCCCACGCCGTTTTTTTCTTGTCAGCCAGGTACACCTAGGTAGTTGGGGGTGGATGGCAGCTCCTAGCTGCCTAGTTGTACCTGGCTGGCAAAGAAAAATGTGGCGAAGCCCCACGCCGTTTTTTTTCTTGCCAGCCAGGTAGACCTAGACAGCTGTGGGCTGCCATCCACCCCCTACTACCTAGGTGTACCTGGCTTGCATGAAAAAACGGCATCTGTCTTCACCACATTTTTCTTTGCCAGCCAGGTTTAACTAAGTCAGCTGGGGGTGGATGGCAGCTCCCAGCTGCCTAGTTGTACCTGGCTGGCAAAGAAAAATGTGGCGAAGCCCCATGCCGTTTTTTTTCTTGTCAGCCAGGTACACCTAGGTAGTTGGGGGTGAATGGCAGCTACCAGCGACCTAGTTGTACCTGGCTAGTAAAGGAAAATACAGCAAAGCCACATGCCATTTTTTTCTTGCGAGCCACATACAACTAGACAACTTGTGGTAAGAGTGGCCCTTATCCCTTTCTGGGCTCCTGAACAGCAGATTATGCAGCATATAATATATGCCAACCCCAACAAACATGATAATTATATCAATGTATACAGCTATAATCGAATCCATAAAATGACCAATATTTGTGTCCAGTGATGAAAGTTGCATCTTTCCTTGTAGACCGTGGGTTCTCGTCTACGGGTTCACTTGGCTTCTGGGTCAGTGACTCGGTAATGGTGTTCGGCTCTGTATTACAGGAGCCTGGCATACGTGACCCTTCACCTCGCTCGGGGCCTGAAGGGATGGTGTGTTTTACATGTTGCTTCGGTTTAGAGGTTCCTCTGTTTTTGATTTTCCTCTCTGGCTGCAGGGAAATTTGTCTCTCGGCCAAAATGTCTCATAGAGCAGAACGAGGCAGGAAAGCGCACATTTCTACACACACAGCTTGAGACTGTTCCTTTTCTGGTGGGATTCTGACATCTTGTGATTTATGGAGACTCGTTGTATCATTCAATTTCCTCTCTATTTTCATGATTGGGGTCTGGACAGAAGCGAAAAAGAAACTTCATACATCAGCTACCTGTGCCGAATCGCATCCAAGAGAAAGGGAAGGAATGTTTTCTTTTCTTGAATTTGGATTGTTTTTTGCAAGCTTCCTAAATTATTACCCATTTACATCTGTCTCCAGTGCAGCATCTGCGCACATAGTGCAAGTGGTTTAAAACTGCATCCAATCAGAGACAATCCATCATGCCCAGGTCAATGGGGCAATTGCCCCAAGTTGCTGCTCCTGTTATCTGCAATGAAAATAAATTTGCTTTACCGGGGGATAGCATGTGACCCGCCCCAGGGCCTTGGGGTACCCGGTTCCAGGCGTTGATTTACCAGGGATGTCGCGGGGCCTGTTGCACGGTGCCATGGCCCTGGTGGTCGGTGAAAAGGGGAAAAGAGTCTATAAGAATAAAATAAAGAGGTTCCGTGACGCCACCTACTATACCGGTAATGCGGGACAGACCTCCGGGGTGATGGTGGAGTAGCTGGATGGTTACGCTCCCCGTAGGTGAAGCAGGATCCCTGAGGCAGTAGTGGAAGTTGGAGGTTTCACACAGGGATGCAGCTGCACCAGGCCTTGTCACTGGTCCTCCTCCCTGCTGCAGTCGGCGGCTCCTCAGGTGGAGATACAAAAGGACGCCACACAGTCTTTTTACTCTGTACAAGTTTACTGGCAGTTCTTGATAACACAGTCCTTTCGGGTCTGCCTGGCCTGGGTAGAAGCCGGGAATTAAGATGCTTTACTCAGGACCCTCAGTGGAATGCCTGCTGTTCCTGTCCGGTCCCTTCCTATGCTCTCTCCTGTCTCCCTCAGTGCTCCTGCGCACAGAGCCTGAAGCCAGCTCCCACAGATCTCTCGATGGAGGATTCTTCTCCGGGTCCCCCAGACCCTATACGGTGCCTTTTTCTGGATGCGCCGGGGGTCGGCCTTGACTTCCTCTAGAAGCTCGGGGCTCCGGTTCGACGGCTCGGGGGTAGACACCCGTA
Source organism: Allobates femoralis (assembly GCA_033576535.1). Classification (NCBI taxonomy): domain Eukaryota; kingdom Metazoa; phylum Chordata; class Amphibia; order Anura; family Aromobatidae; genus Allobates; species Allobates femoralis. The sequence goes on from JARQOC010000003.1 coordinate 19,950,030, forward strand.
CCATTCTCAGAGCCGGTCCTCTGTTTTGGGACAGATCCCTCCAGTCAGTAAACATACCGGCTCCGGATTCAGGTGCACCGCACTACCTGGTTCCCTTAGCATCCCATTCCTTCCTGACGGCTTCTCCGCCATCCTCCACTTCTCACTCCCCAATGGAGCTTTCTGACTGACCTCACGTGCCTCCCACTCACACACTTTTCTACCCTATCACCCCTCCCATGGGACTGGGTCCTCGCTACAGCGTGTCCACTCACTGTCCCCTACCTAGGGTGTGTGTGGATGTGTGTTATGAGGGTCCCTTATGCAGCATCCCAATTCCTCAGTCACAGGAATACTACACACTCCTTTACGGGTGCAGTACCTACCAGTGGGGTGCCACACATGCATTTTGAAGTAGTGAATGCTATAGGTTATTGTGATTCTAGTCACTACATGGACAAGCCATTGTGCAGTGTAGTCAACCCGTCCGGGGTCAGACACCAGGGGGGCACATTGTGGACAAAGGTGCTAATGAAAGATGTAGTCAGGTCATGGGTTGAGGTCAGAATAGTGGATCAGATGAAAAACTCAAGGCAAATGGATGGTCCGTGTACGTCCAAGATCTGACATTTAGCACAGGTAAGCTAGGCCAACTTGCACAAATGAGCAAGATGCTACGACTGGCAGTGATCTGGGCATGACTGCTCAGCTAAGTAGCTGGGCAATGAAAGAGACCGGAGAATTCCTAGAAGCCTAAGACCCCTAGTTCTCAAATTGAATGGCTGAAGTGTCAATCAACACACCGACAGCTCAGCACACCCCAGCATCGGATTGGTTGGCTGAGCTGTCACTCACAAGCTCAGCACACCCTAATACCACAGTATAGAAAACTGTCACTCAATGCATCCAACACACACTGAGTGGAGGAATCTCAACAGTTATATGTAGCACAGCACGACGCCCATTCAAGTATGGTGCAACTCCCTCTTCTGACACAAAGAGTGGGTTGTTCAGTGGAGTACCCAATCCACATGCCTTCATTTTTCATAAAAATAGGGATTGTTTCCATGGGATAGTCTCTTCATATTTATGAGGTCGTCTTGTTTAAATGGGAGTGCTGTGACCCCGATAAACCATTGTGCATCAGGAATGCCAAGAGTCAACTCCGTACTATTCTAGTATTGATGGCCCATCTTAATCAATTTTAAGAACTGAAAGGCCTCTCCAAAAAAAGCAAGAGACTCTTTCTAGGGGTTTTCCACTCCAGATATTGGATGAGGGTCCTAAACATTGATCTTCCCTTTATTTCTTCCTTATTCACTAAGGAAATTTGGTTGTGTAAACAACCTCTTTATCACAAATGTGTAGCAGTAATGGTAGACGTCGCAAGCTGTACACTAAACCCAACTGAAACTGACAGTGTAATGTCACCGACGACTAGACCACAAGAAGGAACCTTGGACAAAACTGAGCAATCATCGCAATTAGAAAAAGAGGTGCACAACATAATGGGTCACTGTGCAGTGGGAAGCACAGCTGCTTTATGGCTCTCATGGAGAGACACGGTCGGTTCACTTGTACCACAAATGTCTTTGATCCTACTAATCACTGCGGGACAATATGGCGGCAACGTGGTGCGCTGATCTGGAGACTGTAAGGATTGTAATCAGAGCCTTCATGTGACGCCAACTTCAAGTTGCCTCTATGATGGTGGTGGTAGAACTTCACGCCAACCTAAGATCAGGCAAGTGTTATGTGGCATACCCAAATGTAATAGGAATCTAGCTTACACTTACTTGCAGAGCTATATGTCTTGTTGGTTGCATCTTCTCACATTTCATAGGCCTAAACATCAGAACAGCAGTCGTCACCGGATGATGGATGGCAGTCAACCTCCTTAAAGCTGTATCTAGTTATTTCCTTGGTGTTCAGGCTGTATGCAACTACATGACTTCTGTGTATATATGTATAAATTGAAGTGTTATGCAATTAAGTGTAAAGTAAACTAGTGTTATGGCAATCTAGTGGGCAAGTTGAAGATTGCTCCCCAGTTCCCATGAATTATGGGGGTTGTTATTAACAATTAGTAATATGCCTTAGGGTGGGGCCAGGTCCATAAAAAGGGCTTGCTGTGTAGTTCTAGTGGGAGAGTTCCCAGAGAGAGACTTGGAACAGGAACAGGAACTCCATCCCAATATTCAATTCGAATAGACCCTCCGGGTCAACCTAGAATATGAGCACAATTGGGACGTGGTAGCTGAATAAAAGTAAGTGTGGCCTCCCCTCTCACCCTCTGCTTTAGCCGACCTGCGGGCAGCAGCTGATTCCTCTGCTACCCGTTTATTGGACTCTGGCACAGACTTAGGCGAATGGGTCATCAAGGTGCACCACTTTTGTCTAACGGTGGCCCTGATTGTTCCTTTGTGGGTGGGATATGGCTGGAGCAAAGAGAGACTACATGACTTTACAGAAGGCTACTATGGTACTGAGTAATACGGGAAAAAACGGTGTCCTATGGTCCGCGCTGCCAAATCCACTTGTTCCAAGGAAAACACACGAGTAGATGAAGTATATCCAAAAGCCTTTATTACATCCTACGCGTTTCGGTGTCTTCCTTGCACCTTCCTCAGGGACCCTATGGTACTGAGGGGATAGGAAGAGAGTCTAGAGATACAAGTACGAAGGGAGCATTCTGCGACAAATTGCATTGATATAAAAACCCTAAGAAAATAACATTTAACCTGAGTGCCCATGTTTCTCAAGACTGTTTAAGTAAATTTGAACTGTTTAAGTTGAATAGCTTAATTGACTCTGTGTATCTGCAGCCGTCAAGGAGCCAGGGTACTCGACTCTCCAGGGCAAAACAGTTCAGGGGACGTCACAGTGGCTCTCCCTGGAAGTCTTGGCCGCGACTGATCGTTAAAAAGGGTTATATATACAAGGGGAAAAGAGTTTTTTGAGACACCATCTGTGGTGTCTGGTCAGCGATGACCAGCGCTGCTTGGATAGGTCCCCAGGGGGATAGGTGTTGTGGCAGCTGGATGGAACACTCACTGTTTGTATAGGTCCACAGGGAATAGGTGTTGTGGCAGCTGGATGGAACACTCCCCATGAACGGAGCAGGCCCATGGGGTATACAATTGGTGGGATGTTGAGATGATGGGAGTTGTAGTTGTTAATGCAGGGTTCCAGGAAGGGGTAGCCAGACACAAGGGTTACAGCTCTTACCAATGCTTTAACTGAAGGTTCAAGTCCAACTACAACCCAGCCAGAGTGCTGTGTCCCCCAAGATTGCAGCTTGGCCAGCTCACAGATAGTCTAGGCTCACCTCACTGAGACACCAGGTGTAAGCATTTCTGTGCTGTCTGTCCTGGCACTTTACTCCTTTTCCTCCCCTGTGTCCTCATGCTACTAAACCCAAAGCAGGTAACTGCGGGTCCTTCTGAGCAACTGGCGCCAGCACACAGCGACCAATGAGAATAGCGCCTCACTTCCCATTGAGATACATGGAGGACTTTGAGTTTCAAATTTACTCAAAGTCAAACTCAAAGTCGTCCATGTATCTCAATGGCCAGTGAGGCGCTTCTCTCATTGTACTCATGACAGTAGCAACATTAACCCCTTACATTCCGTTTTATCTGTAATTTCTATAACATTGTGTAGTTGTACTGCCACTGCGAAGTTAACCCCTTATATACCATTTCTGCCTTAACTCCATACGTTGTAGTCTCTATTACTACTGCCAGTAGGAACATTAACCCCTTATATTCCATTATTGTTGTTATTTCTATTACACAGTGTATAGTTGTAATCACACTGCGAAATTAACCCATTATATACCAGTTCAGCATTAGCTGCATATTTGGTAGTGTTTATAACTCCTGCCACTGCTACATTAACCCCTTGAACACCATTTTGGATATAATTTACAGCGCTGAGTCTGTTGTGGCAGTGCCTGTGGGACATTAACTCCTTCAATACCATTTTTGATATCATTATAAGTTCCTACTCTGTTATAGTCCTGTTAGTCGGACATTAACTCTTTCTACACCTCCACTATATTGCTACCCTCACAGTTCTGCCTACATCGCCTACTTACTCATATATCTGGTGTTTAAGTCTATTATTTACAACTCTTAAAAATATTATATACAGATTCTAGACTCCCGATTCTTTAGAATCGGGCTCACAGCTAGTATTAAATAATGCCACAAAAACAAGATGCTACAAGACAAAAGTAAAGGAAGACCGATGTATCTGGATGAATCCGGCTGTGAGTATTATGGTTGGTCAAGAGGGTAAAAGAAAATAGCATATGATCAGCAATGACCAGAGGCCACCATCACATGTGTGCAGCACCGACCCCAGCGCGTGTTTCAGCGGACCTTCACCAATTATTCTCTTTTCATTTTTGTCTTTTACTTGGTTTTATGTATTATTTAATAAAAAATCATATATATTTTATCTACTTGACCTTTATTTGTCGGTGGTTCTTTGTGTCTCTCACAATATTTAGCTGTGGGTCTCCAGTGCCAGAAATGAAGGATACCTGCATAGGAGAGTAATGATGCCATAAACATAAGTAAACATACCTAAACAGTATTGTGTTCTATTCCAATAAGATGGGAAAACCCGGAGTGCTGCCTACAGATTGATCTCTGCTATGACTTTCTAAGAGTTTGGAGCTGTGTCTGATCCTGGAACCCATAAGTCCCTTTGATCAGCTGAGGAGCAGTGAAGTTGACCCGTCATTGATTTGACTTTGATGTCCTCTTCCCAAGGTCCCCATACTGAAAAGGTGGCTGTCAGATGAATGTTGCTTCAGCCTCACATTCAGGCGACATCCATCTCAGCTGACTCTCCCTTACACAGTGTGGTTTAGTGCTCCTGTCATCTCTTTGGTATAACCACCAGCTGATATGTCATCCAGTGGCTTGTGTCCGGGATCGTCAGTCCACAATCCGACATGCCCAAGTGACATCTCTCCCATCAGTCTGCCGGCGCCCCCACTCAGATTGTTAGCTGAAGCCATAGATTTCAACATTGGTCTTAAGTGTATGGGTGCCTACGATTGAGCCACCACCTTGTTGACCTTTTTAGGTTTTGCAGTTGGACATAAAATATACATGAGGGTTATAAAACGCTTTAGTTAAAGGTGACCATTCCGAATGGAATTTATCTCTATTTTTAATGTTTTAATTGCAGGTATCGGAGCAATGGACCCTCCACATTTTGACTTATCGTGTGTAGATAGTAAATGAGCATGTATTGTAGAAAATGGTGACCAGAAAAATGGTCAAAAGAAAAATGCCCACAGGATTGGGGTTAGGGTTAGTGTAAGGTTTAGATGTTAGGATTAGGTGTTAGATTTACAATTTACTGAGCGATATTGTTAGCGATCACATGCACGCGCAATCGCTAACAATATCGTTCACATCGCTGGTGAGCTGTCACACAGACAGACTCACTAGCGATGTGGACCAGAGAGAACGCTGGTAACCATTGTACACATCGGGTTACTAGGCGCCGCGCGGATACGAGCTCCCAGCATAGGCTGCGAGGCGCCGGGAGCTCCTTTATCGTTGGTCAGCCGGTGTCACACACAGCGATGCTGTGTGTCCACCGGCCGACCAACGATAGATTTGTGAACAGGTTCACAAATCTGCGATCAAACAATGAAGAGATTTTTCAAAGAAATATGGCTTGATTACACGCAGCGACACACAAACAATATCACTTAAGCGGTCAAAAAAGCAGGTAGCTTAAGCGATATCTTTCAATAAATTGATGCGTGTGACCTCAGTGTTAGGTGTTAGGGTTACGGGGTCAGGGTATGGTTTAGGGGTTACGTGTTAGGGTTAGGTGTTAGGGTAAGGAGTTAAGGTTAGGTGTAAGGGGCCCGTCACACGGTGCCACCTCGCCAGAGATGTCGGAGGCGCCTAGAGGAAGCCCGCACGCTTTTGGCACCCCTCCAGCGTCGCTGCTCCCCGTTTACACAGGAGGACACCGGGGTGTCTCAAAACCCCAGCGGCGATGCAGTACAATGGGAGCCTATGGCTCCCATCATCTGACAGGTCGCCGGCGGCCATTTACATGGGGCGATGTGTACACATTATCCCAGAACGGCCGCCTGGTTTCAGAGCACTGCTCTGAAACCAGGCGACCAGTAAAAGGCATCGCCATCTCCCAATTACTTTGGGCGATGCAGGGGCGATATCAGTGTTGATAGGCCACGCCCCTGCATTGCCTAACAAATCGGCGATACCGTCACCACGTGTGACGGTACCCTTAGGGTTATGTGTTAGGGTTACGGGTCAGGGTATGGTTTAGGGGTTAGGTGTTAGAGTTAGGTGTTACTGTTAGGTGTTAGGGTTATGTGTTATGGTTAGAGGTTAGGGTTAGGTTTAGGGTTAGAGTTAGGTGTTAGGGTTAGGTGTAAGGGTTATATGTTAGGGTCAGAGTTTAGGGTTAGGTGTTAGGGTTATATACTAGGATTAGGATTAGGGGGTAGTGTTGCCTCTCGGCATTTTTTCTTGTGAGCATTTTTCAGGGAACCATAGAAAATATATCTTTCAGTAATAACTAACTCTTTTGGTGGGATTATGTGTTATTATATGCAACCACAATCACTGTACCATCTTGTGGTTTGGAGCTCAGAGGTTGACCATACACCAATACGGAACACGTGCATGTCCCCCTGAAGATACCAGCCATTCACTGATCTTCTAAGTCTTCAAATTGATGTATTTCTTCAAAGAAATACATCTTCTTAATAATTTATCCTCTCTGACAATTTTTCTATTTTCTTAGCATTTCAAGCTCATTTAAAGATGAAGGAGATCCTTGACAGATGGACATTTTGGGTAGAAGATGAGAATGGCTTCCTGACAGTTATTGTACACATTAGTACGTACCACGGCAAATCACACGGGTAATTTAGATTTCTGGATATTTAGTTATAACCGGGTAAGACAAGTTCTAAGGTAGTTCCAAGTTTAACTACAGTTCAACCAATACAGAACAGTTAATTAAGTACATTAGATGGAAATTAAATAACAGAAAGCATTGAAGTGGGTTGGCCGGAGATCTGTAACCGGTCTATGTGCCATTGTATGTCAAGAAAAAGAAAATCCAACAAAACCATGATCTAAATTTAACCTCGAAATTGCTCTTATTTCATCCAAATAAACTAAACTAGAAGTCATTTAGTCGGTAGATTTACAGACTGGACAGCTAATGGGAATCGCAGATGGTAATCCGATGGCTTCCAGTACGGCCGTCCTTCAACGACTTCACGTACGGCAGAGATTTTCCTTCCATTATAACATTTAATGCAAAAGCAGATTGCTAAAATTCTCCGTGCAAATGTCTTTTCAGAGAAGAAGACTTGAGATCTAGCGCCACCAGTAATCTAAAAACTCAACATTGACCCTTTAGTCTACTCATTACCGGCATGCTGGATGGGTGTGTCACTCTCCATAAGGAGAAATGCTTACCCCTTAGACCCCACTTGACTTGAGTTGATTTTGTTTATTTCCACACCATCTGCTTGACATAAGATAGACGTGCTACGTTGGCCACATTGGTCTGGATTTCTGGGGCTCATGGACTTACCTTATGATTGGACGTCTTCCAGACTTCTAGAGTAGGGCCTCACTTAAGTCTGGATCCATTAGAATTATTTCCAGAGCTTAGACTGTTCTTCCTCTTGCAAATTTTTTCTTAGCCAAGTTTTTTGGGTGTGGGTCCAGTTAGACTGTTTGCTATGGGGCTTCATAATTTCTACACATGATAGTTGGAATATGTGAACTCACTCCACGTGCATAGAAGAATCAAGGGGTACAAAGAGATGACCTGGTTTAGTTCCAACATGTCCAGAGACACATTGAATCACTCAATGTAATCTTATGGACAAAACAATGTGTCGAGGCCTTCAAGCCAAACACTGAAGCCCTTTTCACCTCCTGCTGACTCCAACTCAAAAATATTTCCCGGATCCGTACAGTCCTTAATCAAGAATCTGCAAAAACACTAGTGCATGCCAAAATCATCTCCCACCTGGACTACTGCAACTCCCCTCGCTGTGGCCTTCCCTTTAACATTCGTGCACTGGTCCCAAACTCCCCCTACCATTCCCCAGCCTCTCCTCTCTGCCATCCCTTCACTGGCTTCCCATTGCCCAAAGACTCCAGTTCAAAACGCTAACAATGACATCCAAAGCCATTCACAACCTATCTCATCTGTGCATCTGTGACAATAGTCTGCAGTACTTACCTACCTACAACCTCCAATCCTCATTAGATCAACTTCTCCCCTCTCTATCTGCTCTTCCAACAATTACATACAAGATTTCTCTTGTGCATCCCCCATACTCTGGTACTCTCTGACCCAACACATCAGACTCTCGCCACCTCTTCTAACAAACCTACAACCAGCAGTAACCCTCAGTTCTGTATTCTGCAGCACAACAAGCTCTACCCTCACCTACTGTATTCTCACCCACCTCTTGTAGACTGTGAGCCCTCGCGGGCAGGGTCCTCTCTCCTCCCCTACTGTATCCTCACCCATCCCTTGTAGACTGTGAGCCCTCACTGGTAGGGTCCTCTCTCCACATCTACTGTATCCTCAGCCATTCCTTGTATAATGTGAGCCCTCACTGGCAGGGTCCTCTCTCCACATCTACTGTATCCTCACCCATCCCTTGTAGACTGTGAGCCCTCATGGGCAGGGTCCTCTCTCCTCCCCTACTGTATCCTCACCCATCCCTTGTAGACTGTGAGCCCTCACTGGTAGGGTCCTCTCTCCACATCTACTGTATCCTCACCCATTCCTTGTATAATGTGAGCCCTCACTGGCAGGGTCCTCTCTCCACATCTACTGTATCCTCACCCATCCCTTGTAGACTGTGAGCCCTCATGGGCAGGGTCCTCTCTCCTCCCTCACTCTATCCTCACCCACTCCTTGTAGACTGTGGGCCCTCGCAGGCAGGGTCCTCTGTCCTCCCCTACTGTATCCTCACCCATCCCTTGTAGACTGTGAGCCCTCGTGGGCAGGGTCCTCTCTCCTCACCTACTGTATCTTCACCCTTCCCTTGTAGACTGTGAGCCCTCATGGGCAGGGTCCTCTCTCTCCCCTACTGTATCCTCACCCATCCCTTGTAGACTGTGAGCCCTCATGGAGAGGATCCTCTCCCCTCTTGTACTTGTGTGTACCTTGTATTGATCATGATAATTGTACTTGTGTATGTATGCCCCTTTTCACATATAAAAAGCCATGGAATAAATGGCGCTATAATAATAATAATGTTGCCTCCGAGCCCATTAGTAGTTAATAAAACCTTTCTCTATGGTTGATATAAATGTGCTTAATGCAACATTTTCTTATGAACCAGAGTAGGAAATCGTCCTATGGAGACTTACAACTTGTGTCCTCTTTTCTTGACATTTCCTGAACTTTGTGGCTCCAGAAGACGAAGAGCTTTAAAGAAAACATACTTCCATGATATTCTGTGTAGAAGAAGTGTAGCTCTGCAATAAAGTAAAACTGGGACTAAAAGAGCTTACAATCTGCAACATCACATACAGTAGGAGCATGTATGGTACATTTATAAAAGGGGATTATACAAGGTGGGCCATCTGTATAGATGCACCTAAGTAAAATGGGAATGGTTGGTGATATTAGTATATGGGAGGGGGAAACTTTTCCAGATGGGTGGTGACCATGGCGGCCATTTTGAAGTCGTCCATTTTTGATCCAACTTTATTTTTTTCAGTGGGAAGAGGGTCATGTGACACATCAAACGTATTGAGAATTTCATAAGAAAAACAATGGTGTGCTTGGTTTTAAAGTAGCTTTATTCTTTTGTGAGTTATTTACAAGTTTCTCTTTGTTTACAGCCACAGACAGGTCACAGAGGTTAACACTTGAGAGGATAGAAATTGTGTTGATGTCTGTTGAATGCTGTACCCGGGTCATTGCATTAGATTTCAATGCCAGACGCCCTACGAGACCACCCATCTCCCATGCTACAGTTAGTAAACTGTTTGCCAAATTTCGGGAAACAGGTCCAGTGTTGGATTTGCCAAAATGTGGATGCAAGACAACTGTCACTAATGAGGAAACATCGGTGTCTGTACTACCGTCATTCAGTAAGAGCCTCCAGCGTAGCACTCACCGCATGACACTGGAGAGAGTCATCAGTCGAACATCCCTTCGGCGGATATTAGCTACTCACAAATCGCCCCTTACAAAAGCCAACTACTGCAGCATCTCAATGAGGATGTCCCAGATCGGCGCACTGAAATTGCAGAACGGGCAAAACAAAAATTGTAACGGGACCCTCAGTTTACACAGAACATTATGTTCAGGGATCAGGCAAACTGTATGTGAATGGTGAAGTTACCAAACAAAACCAGCGCTATTGGTCAGACACTAACCCACAGTGGATAGATCCCACCTAGACTGCTGGGACACAGACATTGATGGTATGGGGTGGTATATGGGGTACAAAGATAGTGGGGCCATTCTTCATCAATGGGAACCTCAATCTTACTGGATATCTGAAATTGCTACATGATGATGTGTTTCCCTCTTTATGCACTGAAGATGGGACGTTCCCTGAGTTTTCCAACAAGATGTTGCACCACCACATTATGGTGTCAGGTCCGAGCATTCCTACATGAACAGTTTCCTGGACAGTGGATTGGTCGTCGTGGGCCAGTTGAATGTCCACCAAGGTTTCCCGATCTGACCCCCTTAGACTGTTATCTTTGGGGTCAAGATCTGAAGACAATTGCCTATGTTGTGAAGATAGGAGATGTGCAGCCTCTGACACAGCGGATCCTGGAGGCCTGTGCAGCATTTCTTCTGTTGCTATCAGTGTGTCCAGAGTGGGAGAAGAGGGTTGTGACAATCCAACACAATGGGCTGCACTGTGAACACATTGTATAAGTGGTCATAAACTTCTAAATAACTCATGAAAGAATAAAGTTTCCTTACAACCAAGCACACCATTGTTTATCTTATGAAATTCTCAATAAGTTTGATGTGTCACATGACCCTCTTCCCATTGAAAAAAATAAAGTTGGATCCAAAATGGCCGACTTCAAAATGGCCGCCATGGTCACCACCCATCTGGAAACGTTTTCCCCCCTCCCATATACTAATGTGCCACAAACAGGAAGTTGACATCACCAACCATTCCCATTTTACTTAGGTGCATCCATATAAATGGCCCAACCTGTAGATCGCTCAGCTATAATGAAGTCATTGGCCTTGTTCACACATACCATCAGTTTTTGCATTCTCTGCGTTTTTTTAAGCTGTTAATTAAAAAAAGCACATGCGATAACGCATGGTGCACTTAAGTGTAGCTGCGTTTTTTAACAACACATGCGTTTTTTTTCACCATTCCAAAAAACACTACATGCAGCGTTTTTTGGGTGCTGTGAAAAAACGCATGCGTTTTTTTAACATGGGGCCCTATGGGAAACGCATGTGTTAACGCATGGCACATATAGGCACCTGCGTTAACTATATGCGTTTTTAATGAAAAAATGACTAAGTCCAAAAACTTGCCAAAAACGTTCAGAACCACAGGGGACACTATTTGGCACCCTTACAAAAACGGATCCATTTTTCTAAGGGCTAAAAAAACGGATTGGAATGTGTGAACAAGGCCATACAGCGCTTGATTATCGGCCACTTTATACAGGATGACGGAGAATGATGGAGACAAAATGATCATTAATGGTACCTTTACACGCCGCGACGGCAGGCTGGATACATCCCGCTACTTCGCGTGCACGAGCACGCTCAAACGGCTACAAACGGTCAACGCACCCTCTTTACACGCCGCCATAAGGTGCGCTACGCCACGCTACATCTGTAGCTAGCTACATCGCCGGGTGTGTCAAGTAGCCAGCTGTAGCTTAGCGTACCACGTTTACACCGCGCTACAATAAGCTAATATGGGCGGACCTGGTACAGCAGGGACAGCACATAGGCGTGCCACAATCTTGGATTAAGAGCCGTCCGTACGATGATAGGACAGCGCAATATCATCATGATTGGCCAGGCATCGCAGGAGGCTGAGAAACACAGCACGCTCGAGCGATTGTGTAGTGTGACTGGTCAGCTCCTTAAATATGCCGCCCTAGGCAGCGACTACCAATCGTCATGCAGGAGCTTCCTCCAATGATCGGTGATGGGGCGCGGTATCCCAGAGCCTGGGTCACGCCTTAGCTACATTGCAGCTACAGCCCCGGGTGTCCAGAGTTCCCTTCCGTTGCCTCTTTACACGCCGATACAGCTCGCTACCATCGGCGATGTAGCCATCAGTTTTCGAGCAGAGCTAGGAAACAGATGTATCTGTTGCCGGCTGCAGCGTCACGTCTTCAGACGCCGCTACGACGGGCTACATTGGCGCTACAAGCTACATTTGTAGCCTGTAGCGGGATGTATCCAGCCTGCCGTCGCGGCGTGTAAAGGTACCATAAGAGATTGATCTGTCCCCTTACATACAGTTGTGGCCAAAAGTATTGACACCCCTGCAATTCTGTCAGATAATCCTCAGTTTCTTCCTGAAAATGATTGCAATCACAAATTCTTTGGTATTATTATCTTCATTTAATTTGTCTTCAATGAAAAAACACAAAAGAGAATGAAGTAAAAAGCAAAACATTGATCATTTCACACAAAACTCCAAAAATGGGCCAGACAAAAGTATTGGCACCCTCAGCCTAATACTTGGTTGCTCAACCTTTAGCCAAAATAACTGCGATCAGCCGCTTCCGGTAACCATCAATGAGTTCCTTACAATGCTCTACTGGAATTTTACACCATTCTTCTTTGGCAAACTGCTCCAGGTCCCTGATATGTGAAGGGCGCCTTCTCCAAACTGCCATTGTTAGATCTCTCCACAGGTGATCTATGGGATTCAGGTCTGGACTCATTGCTGCCACCTTAGAAGTCTCCAGTGCTTTCTCTCAAACCATTTTCTAGTGCTTTTTGAAGTGTGTTTTGGGTCATTGTCCTGCTGGAAGACCCATGACCTCTGAGGGAGACCCAGCTTTCTCACACTGGGCCCTACATTATGCTGCACAATGTGTTGGTAGTCTTCAGACTTCATAATGCCATGCACACGGTCAAACAGTCCAGAGGCAGCAAAGCAACCCCAAAACATCAGGGAACCTCCGCCATGTCTGACTGTAGGGAGCGTGTTCTTTTCTTTGAATGCCTCTTTTTTTCTCCTGTAAACTCTATGTTGATGCCTTTGCCCATAAACCTCTACTTCTGTCTCATCTGACCAGAGAACGTTCTTCCAAAACGTTTTAGGCTTTCTCAGGATAGTTTTGGCAAACTCCAGCCTGGCTTTTTTATGTCTCGAGGTAAGAAGTGGGGTTTTCCTGGGTCTCCTACCATACAGTCCCTTTTCATTCAGACGCTGACGGATAGTATGGGTTGACACTGTTGTACCCTCGGACTGCAGGACAGCTTGAACTTGTTTGGATGTTAGTTGAGGTTCTTCATCCACCATCCGCACAATCTTGCGTTGAAATCTCTCGTCAATTTTTCTTTTCCGTCCACATCTAGGGAGGTTAGCCACAGTGCCATGGGCTTTACACTTCTTGATGACACTGCGCATGGTAGACACAGGAACATTCAGGTCTTTGGAGATGGACTTGTAGCCTTGAGATTGCTCATGCTTCCTCACAATTTGGTTTCTCAAGTCCTCAGACAGTTCTTTGGTCTTCTTTCTTCTCTCTATGCTCAATGTGGTACACACAAGGACACAGGACAGAGGTTGAGTCAACTTTAATCCATGTCAACTGGCTGCAAGTGTGATTTAGTTATTGCCAACACCTGTTAGGTGCCACAGGTAAGTTACAGGTGCTGTTAATTACTCAAATTAGAGAAGCATCACATGATTTTTCTAACAGTGCCAATACTTTTGTCCACCCCCTTTTTTATGTTTGGTGGAATTAGATCCAATTTGGCTTTAGGACAATTCTTTTTGTGTTTTTTCATTGAAGACAAATTAAATGAAGATAATAATAGCAAAGAATTTGTGATTGCAATCATTTTCAGGAAGAAACTGAGGATTATCTGACAGAATTGCAGGGGTGTCAATACTTTTTGCCACAACTGTATGATGTTATCAGCAGCACATCTCCTGCATATTACACACTCTCTGCTATACACATACTGTATGTTACACACACTCTGCTATACATACACTGCATGTTACACACACTCTCTGCTATACACACACTGCATGTTATACACACTCTGCTATACACACACACTGCATGTTACACACTCTCTGCTACACACACACTGCATGTTACACATACTCTCTGCTATACATACACTGCATGTTACACACTCTCTGCTACACACACACTGCATGTTACACATACTCTCTGCTATACATACACTGCATGTTACACACTCTCTGCTACACACACACTGCATGTTACACATACTCTCTGCTATACACACACACTGCATGTTACACACACTCTCTGCTATACACACACTGTATGTTGCACACACTCTCTGCTATACACACACTGCATGTTACACACACTCTCTGCTATACACACTGTATGTTACACACACTCTCTGTTATACATACCCTGCATGTTACACACACTCTGCTATACACACACTGCATGTTACACACACTCTCTGCTTTACACACACACTGCATGTTGCACACACTCTCTGCTATACACACACTGTATGTTACACACACTCTCTGCTATACACACACTGTATGTTACACACACTCTCTGCTATACACACACTGCATGTTACACACTCTCTGCTATACACACACTGCATGTTGCACACACTCTCTGCTATACACACACTGCATGTTGCACACACTCTCTGCTATACACACACTGTATGTTACACACATCTGTACAGTATTTTAGGGATGAGGCCTTTGTCATTTGCTTATTTCAGACCTGATAATGCCGGCACTGGGGACATCGACATCTCACAATTTTATCACAATGTGTTTCCATGTGTGACCTGATTATTGTTACTTTTATGACATTTTATTATGTAAGAACGCCCCGTAAAAGGTAAAATATCTGATGCCTCCTGTCTAATATCTGTGGATTAAAAAATAAAGGCAAGTGAATCACCATTATAAGCAAAATCTGTTCATCGCATAGAAAATAGAGCACATTATACAAGTGTCGCTGATATCTTGCCTCAAGAACAATCGGAGCCATCGCCGGGACTTGGTTACATTTCACATTTTAAATCAAGTTATTAAAGGGCCCATCCGGAGGGGCCGCTCAGCCGCAGTCTGCTGCATGGGATAATGGATCTGGAGGAATTCTTTACATTTCCAGCCATTATGTAGAGAAGCGCAGAACATTTATCCATGAAACGTCTGCAGTTATTGCATTATTTGCTCAACTGGATATACAGCGTTTGAAATAAGTATTGAACACAGTAATACAGTAAATTTCTATAGTCAGTTTAAATACCTACTTGTTGTCACCGGGAATCCTGACAGTGAGCGCATTGCACGCTGAGACAACCCAGCAAGCTGTAGTCAATGGGGATAAGTGAGCTTTATCATGCTCAGGTACTCAGTGCTTGTAACGAGCAGTTGGATGTTCGGATGGGTGCGACTCGTGTACCCGAGAATAATTAGGGTCATTGAGGAACTTGAAGATTTCTCCAAAAAATGCTTCAGTTTCCCACTGATTTCCATTGGAGCTTGCAATAATTATAATGGATAACTCAGGAATCTTTTTGCGTGGAGCAAAGACGCAACTGAACACAGTTTATAGGTGGAAAAGTCTATAAAGTTAACAACAAAGTGCAGAGGAAAACTCAAAGTCCATATACACACAGTGCGTTCAATGAAACCTTAACGAAAAGTCTGTTGAAAAACATCACAGGAAAATGCAACCAACGAAGCAGTCTATACAACGCAGTTTACACTTGGAGATGCTGTAGCAGTAAAGTCTATGGCAAGTCCAACAAGGAGATGTTTTATGTAAATGTATATAACACATTAAATCATCCAGGGAGGCCTGGGAAAGAAATCTTAGAAAGTCCAGAACCAGATGCAGAGCAAACTATTAAGTTAGGAACAGTCTCATGCTCTACATCAATTTGCCCTTAGGTAGTAACAGAGCAGGTGAGGCAAGAGCCGCAGCATTTGGAGTAGGACGAGCGGCCAGAATCAGAAGGAACACTGGCAACAGGTGTAGGTAGCAGGACCTCTGAAGAGCAGCAATCAGGAGATTCACACAGGAGATTTACAGGAGTAGGCAGAGAATTTGAGAAACTACTAGGAGCAAGACACCGGACAGAATACTCTAGAAAAGGCTAGAGGCTGGAGTGGGGTTAATAAAGGCAGGAAGACAAAAGACACATGAAGCAAAGGACACCATCTTGGAAGAGGGCAAATGTCCAAAAGGTAATCAAAATATTCAGATTGGTCCGAGGGTCCAACTGCTCTTTACAAGTACCAAGTACCAGAGCATGATAGTGCTCGCTCATCCTTGCTGCAGATGTATCCCAACCATAGAACCATGCAAAATTAGATATGCACACGTGAAACGTTGATATTTTTCCTGAAAATTTAAAGTATAAACTAATATTTCATTCCTTCCAGGCTTGGACTGACCCGCAGGGGTACAGGGGAATTTCCCGGTGGGCTCCTGTGCTAAAATGAGCCAACTACCCCCCAATAGTAGGAGTATTTGATCCCATTACATTAGATTCACTATGTACAGAAAAAAGCAGCATCTCATCATTCACTCAACAAACTGCCCAGTGCATTATTACATAGAAGTACAGATAAATAAGTGAACGAGTAATATTTTCATGTAGTTGAACAGCGGATCCCCAGTCAGTGTTACTGGTGGGCCCTTGGCAGCTCAGTCAGACACTGTCTACTTCAATTGCAAGTTGAATGTGGCTCTTGATCATCTCAAACGTAATCGTGAAATATCAAAAGACTGGGAGATGCGTTTGTATAGATATTATAGCGCCATCCCACTGCAATCTGAAGAAATAATACAAAAGGTAAACAGACAAGACACTGTAGAAACTGTCATCAGATTTTTGGTTAGATAATCCGAGAGCAGCATCCAGTAGGGGCAGAGACCCTGATTACAGGGATTTGTCACTTAATAGGTTATGTGTTGCTGTTTCAATATAATCAGTGTTTTTTCAGCAGAAGATTATCACTACAAGACAAGCTGTCTCATGTCTCCTGGTCCTTCTGCTCTGTATAACTCCGCCTCTACCACTGGTTGGCAGCTTTCTCTTATTGTACACCAAAAGTGACCAATCAGAGGGATGGGTGCAGCTATGCAGGGACAAGGACAGGATTAAGCAGATTAAGGACAAGGATTAAGGATTAAGCAGAACCGGGCCCCAGCAGAGCACACCATACCATGGGACGCCACACATTATATCATGTCCAGCTCAAAGGTAGGCATCCCATGATATTAATCCTGTCCTTGTCACTGACGGATGTCAAGTTATTAGTACTATTGTTAGGCAGGTATTGTCCCAATAAGGTCACCTTGTCGCTGGTGGGACAGCTCACGCATTCATATGATCATATCTATGTCACCAAGTACCCTAATATATTTCTCTGCACTTTAGCATTTTTACTTTTATCATTTTAGGGTACTTGATCAACTGTTTTTCTGTTGTTTTTTTTTTTTTTAGAAAAACTATGATTGTATGAAAATGATGTGATAGCAGGATTCATTTTTGTTCTATCTAGAATCCATTTTGCGAAGGTTTTTATTTCTGTCCGACGTGTCTGTCCTAGTGAAATGCAGAGATAGGTCAGTGTTTATTTTAGATAAGGAAGTATATAGCTTCTTAAGAAGGAAGTTAGTAATGTGAAACCTAAGAGGTATACAGACTTTGAACAGTGTGCAAAAGGTGCTGATGTTCAACCAAAAGGGTGTATATATGTTAATCCCAAGAGATAAGATGAGCCAATGACAATGTTACAATGTATAGAAAAGTGGTCAGCAGCACCTAGTGGATAAATAGGGCTATTGTTTAGCCCAACCTGTGGCGCATATCACTTCCAAGGAGTTTTCTTGAATATAAATAGGCATAAAATAAGTACAGCATCTCATGTGTTAATTAATTGAATCACATCCTTTATTCCACCTTCTGCGATGTTTTAATCCATACAAGGATCTTTAGCAAGCACGTGCTTCATAAAGATCCTTACATGGATCAAAACATCCCAGAAGGTGGAATAAAGGATGTGATTCCATTTACCAACTCATGAGAGACTGTCCTTACTTATTCAATGTTATAATGTATGTCCAAATAATGTCTATATAAGTTTGAGATGATGATGTAATAAACACTGGACATCAATACAAAGAGAGAGAGCTGATTCTGATACATTATTGTCTTAGATATGTTCATACTGGTCTCTACAATTCTTTTAGGAACACACACACCAAATAGGGTGTATATATGTTAATGCCAAGAGATAAGCTGAGCCAATGACAATATTATATTGTATTTATAAGAAATGCCGATATAAGCTTGAGATAATGTTGGAGTATACACTGGACATTGAGACAAAGAGAGAGAGATGATTCTGATATATGACTGTGTCATATATGTATGTACTGGTATCTATAATTCAATTAGGAGCACACACACCAAATAGGGTCAATATATGTTAATGCCAAGGGATAAGCTGAGCCAATGACAATGTTACAATGTATGTCCAAGAAATGCCTATATAAGTTTGAGATGATGATGTAATAAACACTGGACTTTGAGACAAAGAGAGAGAGCTGATTCTGATACATGACTGATTCAGATATGTACGTACTGGTCTCTATAATTCAATTGGGTGCACACACAAACTCAATAGGGTGTATATATATTAATACAAAGAGATAAGCTGAGCAAATTACAGTGTTATATTGTATGCATAAGAAATGCCTATATAGGGTTGAGATGATGTTGGAGTAAACACTGTACATTGAGGCAAAGAGAGAGAGCTGATTCTGATACATGACTGTCTCATATATGTACGTACTGGTCTCTATAATTCAATTAGGAGCGCACACACCCAATAGGGTGAATATATGTTAATGCTAAGAGATAAGTTGAGCTAATGACATCATTACAAGGTATGTCCAAGAAATGCCTATATAAGTTTGAGATGATGGACATTGAGACAAAGAGAGAGATCTGATTCTGATACAAGACTGATTCAGATATGTACGTACTGGTCTCTATAATTCAATTGGGTGCACACAGGGCTGAGATGATGTTGGAGTAAACACTGGACATTGAGGCAAAGAGAGAGAGCTGATTCTGATACATGACTGTCTCATATATGTACGTACTGGTCTCTATAATTCAATTGGGTGCACACACAAACTCAATAGGGTGAATATATGTTAATGCTAAGAGATAAGTTGAGGCAATTACAATGTTACACTATATGTTCCAAGAAACGCCTATATTCGTTTGAGACAATGATATAAAATCACTGGCCATTGAGAGAAACAGAGAGCTGATTGTGATACATTATTGTCGCAGATATGTACGCCCTGGTCTATTTAATTTAAATAGGAGCATACACAAAGTCATATGCATCACATGGCAATGATAATGACAGTGTGAAGATTAATAAGTGACACATCACTTTAATCCGGGTGTCAGCCCCTACCACATGGCAAAAATCTGATGACAGATTCCATTAAAAAAGGAAGAAAGGGTAGTAACGCTAGAATTGTTTCTTCTATGGAGACCACCAATGTAATCTAAAGATTGCTTAAAAAAGCACTTGGAAGTGAGAAAAAACAAAAATAGCCCTAAAATTATTTTAAAGATTTAAATTTTTTATATTTTATATAAAAGACAAAAATGTCTAATAATAAAAAAAAGTGATAGAAAAACAAATAAATGAAAGTAGAAGTTTAAGCGACTAAATATTAGATAAAAATGGCGATTTTGTGAGAAGCCGGCTGAGCTCCTCCGGCTGGCGATAATATTTTTCAGATGCTGCTGACCACGCTTAATGATTTTATTTTCAGAGCTGGAAATCCTGCGAGTGCCGGGCGTTCCAGGCAATTATCAGCACAGACCTGAAATCCGATGTTCTGCTGACGAGTGGGATTCCTCGGCTCCTCCGCACTCGCTCTTTACCATCTTATAATTTCTACAGGGAAACAAATACTCGTGAACACGAGGTCGGAAGTCCATGAACTACCTTGTAGGCATTACACGAATTGGAAGAAATTGAATCTGCTTGGCTTTGCATTCCGGGGAGAGTATCACCTCCGACGTCTCCAAGAAACCCTCAGAAATATGGTTGCCTCTCGGTAACCCCTCCAATTATGGAGGCCCATCCTTTGGGCCACGCTGGTTTGTCATGACATGAAAAATGTGCTCTTTTTTTTGGAAAAGGTGATTGATCAATGTCCTGTTAAAGGTTTATTCTCTAGCGGGTCTCTAATAACTTCCAGATATTAACGGCGTTCAGAATCTTAGTAGAAATATTCAGCCGGATTACATTGATTGATACAAACTGTGGCCCCCTGGTGGTCTCATATGTCAGTAGACGGTACGGTATATTATATAGAGCTTTTTATATCTGGAAATTCTTAAAGGCAATCTGTTGGAAAATCACCCACCACCTATTCATCCAAATAACCACCTTATATAAATCCATTGACACCTTTATATCTTCTATCTGCTGCTGCATTCCTGAACAATTAGCATTTTCATTCCTATTTCAGCCTACTGCTACCTCTACCAACACCAGTCCTTGATCTAGTCCAGGCGAGTCAGTTTCATCAGGTTCTGCCCAGCATATCCCTTCTTCCCTGACCTCACTATCAGTGTGCCATAGCCATTGTACTCTTGACGTTGGGTCTATTCGAAGACGTTCCTTGATGAAAAACATTGCTGGATAATTAAAGTAATGTGTTCCTTCCTATGTTATTTCTCCTGTTACTGCTTGTCACTTGGTTATGGTGATTCCTTCTTCTGCCGCTTTAAGGCTCGAAGCAAGGATCATCGAGTTATCACTTGCCTACTTTGGACACATCATACGAAGAGAGCAATCACTGGAAAAGGACATCATGGTCAGAAGAATAGAAGGAACAAGGCGAGGAGGCGACCAACAACCCAGATGGCTTGATACACCTAATGACACTGAGTCTAATTCATGAAAAACAGATGAACCTATACCCCTGTCTAATTAGAAATTCTTGAACACTTTTACTGTATTCTCATTGCTCTGACAGCAAAATTGCAGCACAGCTCAGCTATGCAATACTCAAGATTCCATTGATACCAGCTACAACTAATGACCCGGAGTCTGATTAAATAAAAACAGATGAACCTTTCCCCCTGTGTTATTAAACATTCCCCAGACACTCTCACTGAACCCTCATACCCCTGACAGTCAGGTTGTAGCTCACTCTAGCTATGCAATGCTCAAGATTCCATTGATAAAGGTCCTCCTAAAGACCCTGAGTCTAATTCATGGAAAACAGATGAATCTGTACGTTTGTCTAATTAAACATTCCCCAGACACCCTCGCTGTATGCTCCTCTTCATGACAGCTAGGCTGTAGCACAGCTCAGCTATTGTCACGATGGCCTCTCTTACCAGGGAGACTTGTGACTGCTTTTGACCCCAGTCTCAGGTCCGTGTTGAGACTTGATGTTAAACGTCCTTTTTTCCTTAGGCAGTGGAAGAGTTAATGTCAGACAGCTGCCAGCGAGCTCATTAGGTCTTGCTCAGGTGTGGCCTCTCTGCAATTGCTATTTCCCCTTTATATAACCCTTGGTCCCAGCATGCCTTGCTGCAGATTGAACTTCATTCCTCCCCATGCAGCCTTGGGTGAAGGTGCTTTTCTGGAGAGCTGACTACTGCCAACAGAGCTGGGCAACAGGCATGGCGTTGTCTGTTGTTGTCTGTCTTCTCCATCCCTCTTGTCTCCTATATTGCAGTGGTGGGACTAGTGCTCCTGCCGGCCATTCCCTATTGAGGGCAACATCGGGGCCAGCGAGGGCTTTAAGGTATCCTGCTCGGCGACCAGTTGAAAGAACTCATATAGGGACGGTAGGGAAATCAGGGCACAGCCACAGGTGAGTGCAGGAGGTCACCTCTCCCCTGTTCACTATGAGCAGGGGCGGGCTGGTGGTATAGTCCACATCTAGGGCCGCCCCCTACAGAAACGGGCCGGCCGCGGGCGTCGCTTTGCGGCCGGCACATGACGCGAGACGGCCCGGCCGCGGGAGTTGCTCTGTGACGCTGGAAGTCTCTGATCAGGTAAGGGCTGACAGCACCCCCCCCCGCTTCTCAAGTCAGACCTGACAGCACCCCCCCCCCCCCCGCTTCTCAAGTCAGACCTGACAGCACCCCCCCCCCCCGCTTCTCAAGTCAGGGTCGGCAGGGCAAATCTGCCACCCAGGGATGGAGGCTCCAGCCAGCCCCTGACTATGAGCAGGGCCATCCACTCTATTTATCCCTCTGGTGTCTCCCTGTCTGTTGTTCTGTGTAGCGTGCCAGACATCGTTGATCCGTGCACCACTGTCACGCACGGTAGTTGGACATTCCCCTTAGTCCAAGTGTGACAGCTATGCAACGCTCAAGATTCTATTAATACCAAGTGCAACTAATGACCATGATTCTAATTCATCAAAAACTGATGAATCTTTGTATAATTGGTGAATCTTTGTATAATTAAACATTGCCCAGACACTCTCACTGCATCCTCATACCCCGGAGAGTCAGGTTGTAGCACAGCTCAGCTATGCAATGATCAAGATTCTATTGATACCAAGTGCAACTAATGACAATGATTCTAATTCATGAAAAACTGATGAATCTATGTATACCTTTGTATAATTAAACATTCCACAGACACCCGCACTGCATCCTCATACCCCGGAGAGCAGGAAGGAGCATGATCATTCTCTATAGGTCCCTATGAACAACCAATGATATGTATAATGCAAGCGTGAACCTTCAAGAAGCATCTCAATGAAGGAGAAGATCATCAGAAAGTGACGTTATATCAGTAATTCAATCCATAAAGTGAAACCCATCTATTATATAGAGTCATTACACACAGAGGGATCTATGTCATGTGTTTATTTCTGTTAATGTTGATGATTATGGAAACCCAAAGGTCATTATCTCAGACAATTAAAGTAGGGAAGATGAAAGGTCTGAGAGATAAAATATGACCTAAATAGGTATCAGAGGCTTCACCTTGTGTGGTTGTGATAGTCACAACCACTATAAAAGCAGATCACGGCTGCTGCAGTCCCCAGCGTGGTGCATATAGAGGAGGGAGGGTGAAGGGTTAAACACCACACTGCCGTATTCCACCACACATCAAGCGGTGAATATAATATTGATTCATTAGTCTTAGGGCTCCCTGGCCCCTTCCTCAGGACCAAGCAATGTTATATTCCCATGTTTCAGGGTGTTTCTGGGAGTCCTGAACCACCTTAACTAATAAACTAATATTATATTCAACCTTTGGTGTCTCATGGAATACAGCAGTGCAGTGTTTAACCCTTCATCCTCCCTAATTTAATTATCTGAGGTAATGACCTTTGGGTTTTCATTGGCTGTAAGCCATACTCATCAACATTAACAGAAATAAACACATGACATAGACCCCTCTGTGTGTAATGACTCTATATAATAGATGTGTGTCACTTTATGTATTGAATTACTGATATAGATGAACTTTTTGATGATCTTCTCATTCATTGAGAAGCTCCTGTAACATTGATGCAATCTGTACAGCTGCACAGAACAGGTGGAATTTTGCAGTATTATGAGCTATTGAACTGCTAAGGCTGCTTTCACATTGTGATTTTTTTCCTGTCCGTGGGGATCCTATTTTTTGCAGGACCCCACAGACAGGAAAGGACAGGATCGGATGTGTGCCTCCAAGTGCCATTTCTGTGTCTGAGTCCGTGATTTTCAAGGACCCCAATATAGAAAGGGCACTGTCACGCTTGGGAGGTAAGAGAATCAAGGTAACAGGTAGGTGAATTGGGCAAAAGGGGGTCAGGAGAGCCTAACCCTGATGCTGGGGTCCCTGGCTCGCCCTGATCTCAGATGGTGAGGAGTTCAGAGCCGCCACCCTGTACCCTAAAACTCCTGATTAGCCCTAGGCTGAGGGCCCCTACCTCCACCCACAGGTCAGGGACCACAGCTTCTCCCAAGGAAAGACTTTAGCCCAGCAGCTAAGCATCAGCACTGCACCAAGACCTAGAGCAAATAGCTATCAGCAGCACCTGACAGAGGAGAGGGAAGGCTATTTAAAGCCAGGGGGAGGGGATTCCAGGTGAGTCACACATTAACTCCTGAACCAGCAATTGAACATAATAGTGACTGCAGTTCTGGAGCACATCACAGGAGGCAAAGACCTTCACAACTATCAACCATGCTGCTCTTGAAGACAAACCACATACACAGGAGCATCCAACAATGTCAGCGCCATCTAAGCGCATGACAGTCACTTTCACTTCCGCAATGTATATGCATACACTAAGTACATACATTGTGGAAGTGAAATGAAGTAAAGCAAGGGTTAAAAATAAAAAATAAAAATCTCCTCACCTCTCCGTCATGTCCTGCGATGCCTCCATCTAGCTCCCGACAGCTTAAGGACCTGGCGGGGGGGATCAACCCAATCAACTGATCGGTCACATGACCGGCATCAGTTGAGTGGTTTAAATCTCCCGCCCACCAAAACCAATTGGCGGATGGGTCACATGACTGCATCAGCTGAGCTCTTTAAATCTCCCGCCTGCTGATCGGTTTTGGCGGGCGGGAGATTTAAACCACATGACCGACATCAGCTGATCAGGTAGCCCCGCCCCATCAGGTCCTTGTCAGGAGCTAGATGGAGTCATCGCGGGACACGCCGGAGAGGTAAGATTTAAAAACCTTGCTTTTGTTAATTTCACTTCCGGAATGTACGTACTGTATATACATTGCGAAAGTGAAATTAAACAGGAACAGAGCAGTTTTAGTGTACTGAGTAGAGGGTGAGGCCTGCAGCACCAACGAGAAGCAGGGTGCTGCAATGTAAATAGAAAAAAAGTGCCGTTAAGGGAAACATCCTCTTTAAAAGACTTAAAAAACCAACTTACGGCACATAGGAATAAAAAGGCTAATTTAATCCATTGACGTCTACAGATGAGTTTTGCAAAAACAACTGGATGCTAACTGATACTAATACTAACTGATGGAAATGTGATATATCCGCTGTCCAAACTTTTAAGAAAAACAATAACATTGTAATAAGAAATAAGAAAATTCCTTCAAAAATATCTTGGATACTTTATTATTTGCAGTCAGCTTCCCAGAAGAGCAAGGGCTTGTGTTCACGGTATCAGCACGAAGAGAAGGAATGTCAATGTGTAAGGAGTGAGCGGTAGACCGTGCCGGCGCGGTGTGAGACTGGCTGCAGGGAATAAGGATTTGTATCTTGAGCGGTAAATACGATGTTGTCAAGAAGCCCAGATTCAAAGGTATGAAAGTAAGGGAACGGACGTATATGATGAACTCAGTACAGCTATGACTTGGATGTCGCGGTGCTTGGCGGAGGGCTCCAGTTGGTCCATCACCAGATGTTGACGTTTCCAGCTCGGTTTTGCTGGGACACGTGTGGGAGGCGATGGTCTGACGGACAGTTGAGGAGAAGATAAGGGTAATTTGTCAACGTTCCGAAAGATTATAGGAAACCTTCATAGAAAAGGGAATTTACGATCTTGAGCCATGAGCCCGTATAAACACCAAACCAGCTTTGATGGGCACAAAGCTTCTAGTACATGACTCTGGTAATGTCGATTCTGTGACCTGACCACCAATATCGGTCCTACCTTTCCCCGTCAGTTATCCCAACTCCAATCCCATACAAAAACATAATTTAAACAATTGGTGAGGTCCTCGAAGCCACAAAAATCTGATGATTTCCCCTGACATTGTCCCTCCTCTCCCTCTACCAAGACTAGCCGTGATCACCTGCTCAGGAGCACCGTGAAACTGAGGGGAGTGGTTGTACTTCAATACTGTTGAGATGAAGCCGACGTTCCATCACCAGACCACCATGAAATAACCATCCAACAAAGGGATCCCTATATTTAATGAATCCCCAGTCCCGAATTTTAGCCAACTTCGAGGACCCACCAATGGTTGTCTGAGGTCAAAGAGGGCCACCCAACGTAGGTCAGTCATAAGTGTTTTCTTTGAGTCCCCCCTATAACCCTATGTCACTTCCTTCCTACCATAAGACCACTACCCCTAGATCACCTTTCGTTCTCCCCATTCCCCTCCTCCCTTCCTCTCCTCTGGTCACCTCCTCCCTCCCAGTGTCGTATCAGCCTTCCCCTAGTCCTACGTTGAGGGTCTGGCTGATACTAGATCATGGCATCTACTAAACCGGTGCACATAAAGTCCCTGATTCATCATCATCAAGGTCCTGACCTTAATCGTATTGAGATGCTTTGACCTTTAAAAGGCGGTTCATGCTCAGAAAACTCCAATGTGGCTGAATTACAATTATGCAAAGATGAGAGGACAATATTCCTCCAGAGCGTTGTTTAGACTCATTGCTGGATAACACAAACACTTGATTGCAGTTGTTGCTGCTCAGGGAATAACCTGTTATTAGGGTTAGGGGGCAATCACTTTCTCACACAGGGCCCTGCAGGTTTAGATTTCTTTTTCCCTTAATAATAAAGACCTTCGTCTATAAACTGCTTTTTTTTCACCTTTCACATTACACTCTGAGCTCAGACAGGGATGATTAGACTGGTATTATAAAGCTACAGTCACAGACAGTGATAGTTGGGGGGACATAAAGGAACTGCAAGTTCCCTTTAAGTGACAAACATGGAAAAGAATAAGAAATCAGGAAGGAGCGAACACTGTATGTCGTAAAAAAATCCCTAATATCTCTTGATTCTGCCACTCTTTTACTTCTTTCACTCCATGTGTCACTCCATCAAAAAAAATATTTTTTTGGAGTGCAATATGTGAAATTTCTGTCTAAAGTCCAACTAAGGGATTTCCTCTGCTGGGTGTGTACTTTCACCCCTCCCTCCTAGATGTTTCCAATCTCAGCACTAGCAGTCTAGTACTACTGAGCAGGGGTGTAATGATCGTGGTCGCAGAGGTCACGACTCCGACCAGGACCGGCGGTGGAGGGGCCCATCAACCCGAGCACCTACTTCAGCTGGATGTGCATTCAAAGACACACATCAGATTAAATTCTATTCAGCACAGGTCCCAGCACGGCAATACAGATGTCGTTGGTGGTACCATGGAGAAAACTAAACATAAGTTGGTGGGGGCATATGACAGTGACATCATGCACTATGGCGCGCATGCCAATATCAGCTGGCAACCACTGGGTGCTGGCTACAGAGGAAGACACCGTTTGGCATGGGAGTCGGGGAAATTGAGTAGAGTGGGGTTTTTTTTGTTTGATTTGATGCATTGGAGATAGAACGGGGGCCATATATACCAGGAATGGGACCATATATATACCAGGATGGGGCCAAGTATGAGAACTTATACACCAGGATGGAGCCCACGATGAGGACATGCATGCCAGGGTAGAACCCAGGATAAGGACATATATACCAGAAATGGGCTTAGGATAAGGACATAGTGTATATACCAGGATGGGAGCATATATACCAGAATTGGGCCAAGGATGAGGACATATGGATCAGGATACAGACCATATATACCAGGATGAGGATATATATATCAGCATAAGGCCCAAGATGATAATATACATACCTGGATGGAGCCCAGCGAAAGGACATATATACCAGGATGGGGGCATATATATCAGGATGGGGCCAAGGATGAGGACATCTATACCAGGATGGAGCCCAGGATGAAGACATCTATACCAGGATAGAGCCGAGGATGAGGACATATATACCAGGATGAAGCTTAGGATGAGGACATATATACTAGGATGAAGCTTAGGATGAGGACATATATACTAGGATGAAGCTTAGGATGAGGACATATATACTAGGATGGAGCCCAGGATAACAACATATATACCAGCATGGAAACCATATATTTCAGGGAGAGACCCAGGATGAGAACATATACAACAGGATATGGCCAAGGATGAGGACATATATGTGAAGATAGAGACCATATATACCAGGATGAAGCCCAGGATAAGGACGTTTATACAAGGATGGAGGACATATATACCATGATGGTTCAAGGATTGGGACCATATAAACCAGGATGGGGCCAAGAATGAGGACAAATATACCAGGATGGGGAACATATATACCAGGATTGGCCCAGGATTGGGACCAGATATACGAGGATAGAGTCCTGAATGAGGATATATAAACAAGGATGGGATACATACATACCAGGATGTGCCTAGGATGAGGGACACATATTCAAAAATGGTGCCATATATACCAGGATGAGGACCATGTATACGAGGAGTACCCAAGA
Source organism: Allobates femoralis (assembly GCA_033576535.1). Lineage (NCBI taxonomy): Eukaryota > Metazoa > Chordata > Amphibia > Anura > Aromobatidae > Allobates > Allobates femoralis. The sequence goes on from JARQOC010000003.1 coordinate 19,978,536, forward strand.
TGATGACATGACCACAGATACCAAAATAGGGCCAATAATAATAATATTTATTCAATTATATAGCACCATAGGTGCTGGGAGTAGCACAGAAGCATTAGTAATTTTGCACTAATGCTTCTGTCCTAGTTTAGCTACACACATCCGAACAATTACCGAAAAAAAATGAATTTCCCGACTTTTCAGCGAAATGTTTGGGTTGGGGGGGGTCAAACAAACATTGCTGTATTCGGTCCAGACTAGATATTAGCAAACAGGTTCTAGCAAAGGTCACTCATGTCTGGTCACAGATTCTCTGAGCTCTACTTGTGCCATGTCCGTCCGAGGTGCCATTTTGGAGCCGGTGGCCTCAGATAGATGTTACATTTGCCAAGACATGAAATAAATTTTGTAAAACCTTTGGTTTTCCAGGTTCAGCATGAATTATTGTAACATAAATGAATTCAACTGGACTCTGCCTATTTTATTGACCTTCAATCCAGGAGTCCTTCGAACCATGGGGCAACTGATCTTGGTGACTGAATTGAGCTGTTTTGGGCTCAACGAGACTCATGGCCACTTTTCACGTCCCGATATCGGCGTCCAACTCTGATAAAAAGTCACGTGGTTCGTGCGTTGGCCCCGATATCGTTCGTGCGTTGTATGGTGTAAATGTCCAATACGATGCACGAATGATGCCAAAACGATATCGGGGATCAAATGAGCAGGCTCTCCTACGGCCCGATATTGGATGGACGTTGTGGCCGGATCGTGCTGTGTGAAAGCCCAACAACGATGTGGAGTACAACTTCCCCTATTCCCTCCCATGTTAAATGGTCGTTCCTGGGTCGGCCGTACAAGGGGGTGTAGACATCGCTGTTGCGTTGCCTGCCGATATCGCGCTGTGTAACATCTCCTATGTGATCTTGGAATTCTGCCCAGAAAAAGCGCGCTCCCGCGGCGTTGTATCCAATATCGGACCGACGTTGGGACGCGTAAAGTGGCCATCACTCCATCATGAAGAACCTTCAATCAGACAACACCGGGGTTTCACAATTGTACATTGTAGGTTACTTGTGGTATGTTATCCTCAGTGACTCCCCTGACACATCTTAGTTTAAGGAAACTCCACCAAAAACTACTCAGACATGTTTTTCTCCTCTACAAATGGAAGCCAACAGCTGCCACAGTTCAAAGTAAAGACTTTTCCAATGTATCATGCAGGGGCCCGTATACTTTCCCGATGCGTCATGAGCTCTTGGGTTCAGTCCAGTTACTGTATATTGCCGGTAGAAAAACAAGAGGACTTGGAATAAGACATAGTCATAATCACAGGAAGGAGGTCACTATGACGAAGGATTCCAGGAGTGCGTCTGGGCGACATCTCCAGTGGATTCAGAGTTTTTCACCTTTTATAGATCTTTCACTTTTTCTGAAAGTAAATATGACCATGATTTGTGTTACTTGTTTATCATTTTCAGTAATGATTTTTTATTCCATATCACAATCTTTGTTAAAAGTAAAGAATAGAAATATTGCAGAAAAATGTTCACACTGACCAATGGGGCTTTAAATTATAACGTCCCACACATGCACATTAACACCAATGAAAAGGCTCCGCCCCTATCGCATCTAATGTGCGTGGGCAAAGATAATTGTGGAGGGAGATGAGCAGTGATTGATGACTTTGAATTATGAGCTGTGAATACAGGTGTTATCTATCATTGCCATCCTTCCTCTGATGATAATGTTTCCTGAATGTAAAGGTAGTATGAGTCTCACATAACCCCAGGGGCCGGTGTGAAGACAGCAAGGCTAGTAGTTTTGTTTTTTTTAAATAAAAGGTTGTGAAATACGAAAAGAAAACACATTGCCTTGGTGTAAGAAAATATATCATAGGTTTAATCAATAGGTAATTTCCTGAAAACACATTACCTAACGTATATTCCTTAAGTTTTACAAAAGCACTTGTCATGCCCTCATTATCTCCCGCCTGACCTACTACAACCTCCTGATCTCTGGCCTCCCCTCTAGCACTCTTGCACCGCTCCAATCTATCCTAAACTCTGCGGCCCGACTAATCCACCTGTGTCCCTGGCCTCTCCTCTCTGCCAATCCCTTCACTCGCTTCCTACTGCCCCCAGGCAACAACTCAAAACTCTTATCATGACGTACAAAGCCATCCACAACCTGTCTCCTCCATACATTTGTGACATGGTCTCCTGGTACTTACCTACACACAACCTGCGATACTCTCAAGATCTCCTTCTCTACTCCCCTCTTATCTCTTCTTCCCACAACCGCATACAAGATTTCTCTTGTGCTTCCCCCATACTCTGGAACTCTCTGCCCCAACACATCAGACTCTCATCTGCCCTGGGAACCTTCAAAAGGAACCTGAAGACCCACCTCTTCTGACAAGCTACAACCTGAAGTAACCCTCAGCCCACTATGCCAATACATGTCCACCTCTCTCCTCACCTATTGTATCCTCACCCATCCCTTGTAGACTGTGAGCCCTCGCGGGCAGGGTCTTTTCTCCTCCTCTAGTGTATCCTCACCCATCTCTTGTGGACTGTGAGCCCTCATGGGCAGGGTCCTCTCTCCTCACCTACCGTATCCTCACCCATCCCTTGTAGACTGTGAGCCCTCGTGGGCAGGGTCCTCTCTCCTCACCTACTGTATCCTCACCCATCCCTTGGAGACTGTGAGCCCTCGGGGGCAGGATCCTCTCTCTTCACCTACAGTATCCTCACCCATCTCTTGTGGACTGTGAGCCCTCATGGGCAGGGTCCTCTCTCCTCCTCTACTGTATCCTCACCCATCCCTTGTAGACAGTGAGCCCTCATGGGCAGGGTCCTCTCTCCTCATCTACTGTATTCTCACCCATCCCTTGTAGACTGTGAGCCCTCGTGGGCAGGGTCCTCTCTCCTCACCTACCGTATCCTCACCCATCCCTTGTAGACTGTGAGCCCTCGTGGGCAGGGTCCTCTCTCCTCACCTACTGTATCCTCACCCATCCCTTGTAGACTGTGAGCCCTCAGGGGCAGGGTCCTCTCTCCTCACCTACTGTATCCTCACCCATCCCTTGTAGACTGTGAGCCCTCGGGGGCAGGGTCCTCTCTACTCACCTACTATATCTTCACCCATCCCTTGTTGACTATGAGCCCTCGTGGGCAGGGTCTTCTTTCCTTATCCAATGCATTCTCACCCATTCCTTATCAAGGACAATCACAATAATTGTTCAGAACAGGGAGCGTTTGAACTCCCAAACACGTCCATCCAGGATTTATCTTTCCTAGTCTCCTTGACTACGGCAGCGCGGTTTAAACCCTTTCCAATCCTCTGTTATCAATTCTCCATGGGTTGCTGCGGATGTATTATGTCTCTTCAGTGGTTGTGACTCTCACATCCTCTCCAGGTGAGCATGTTTCCTCATTCATACTACTTTTCTATTAAAAAAAAGAGCCTATTTTGCACTATTTTGTTTCTCCTGACACGTTTCATTTGTTGTCTATTATTCTAAAGCAACTTTTATCATGGATTATTGGCAGGATCTTCCATAGCTGAGTCTCGAATGCTTACACATCCACAAATACAAAGGTTGATGAAGCTTGAGTATCCTGCCACTCGTTTGGTTGAAGCTTGAGTATCCTGCCACTAGTTTGGTTGAAGCTTGAGTATTCTGCTACCTACTTGGTTGAAGCTTGAGTATTCTGCTACCTACTTGGTTGAAGCTTGAGTATCCTGCTACCTACTTGGTTGAAGCTTGAGTATCCTGTCACTCGTTTGGTTGAAGCTTGAGTATCCTGTCACTCGTTTGGTTGAAGCTTGAGTATCCTGCTACCTGCTTGGTTGAAGCTTGAGTATTCTGCTACCTACTTGGTTAAAGCTTGAGTATCCTGCTACCTACTTGGTTGAAGCTTGAGTATCCTGCCACTAGTTTGGTTGAAGCTTGAGTATCCTGCTACCTACTTGGTTGAAGCTTGAGTATTCTGCTACCTACTTGGTTGAAGCTTGAGTATTCTGCTACCTACTTGGTTGAAGCTTGAGTATCCTGCTACCTACTTGGTTGAAGCTTGAGTATCCGGTCACTCGTTTGGTTGAAGCTTGAGTATCCTGCCACTCCTTTGGTTGAAGCTTGAGTATCCTGCTACCTACTTGGTTGAAGCTTGAGTATCCTGTCACTCGTTTGGTTGAAGCTTGAGTATCCTGCTACCTACTTGGTTGAAGCTTGAGTATCCTGCCACTCGTTTGGTTGAAGCTTGAGTATCCTGCTACCTACTTGGTTGAAGCTTGAGTATCCTGCTACCTACTTGGTTGAAGCTTGAGTATCCTGCTACCTATTTGGCTGAAGCTTGAGTATCCTGCTACCTACTTGGTTGAAGCTTGAGTATCCTGTCACTCGTTTGGTTGAAGCTTGAGTATCCTGCCACTCATTTGGTTGAAGCTTGAGTATCCTGTCACTCATTTGGTTGAAGCTTGAGTATCCTGCTACCTGCTTGGTTGAAGCTTGAGTATCCTGCTACCTACTTGGTTGAAGCTTGAGTATCCTGCCACTCGTTTGGTTGAAGCTTGAGTATCCTGCTACCTGCTTGGTTGAAGCTTGAGTATCCTGCTACCTACTTGGTTGAAGCTTGAGTATCCTGTCACTCGTTTGGTTGAAGCTTGAGTATCCTGTCACTCATTTGGTTGAAGCTTGAGTATCCTGCCACTCATTTGGTTGAATCTTGATTATCCTGCTACCTACTTGGTTGAAGCTTGGGTATCCTGCTACCTGCTTGATTGAAGCTTGAGTATCCTGCCACCCGCTTGGTTGAAGCTTGAGTATCCTGCCACCCATTTGGTGGATGTTTGAGTACCCTGCCACTGATTTGGTTGACGTTCGAGTACCCTGACACCCATTTGGTTGGAATGGTCCCATGCCTGTGTAGCACAATACCCTTCTGCTCTTCATATCCAACCATTGAATCCAGTTTTAGAGATGGCACATGACAGATGGGGGCCTGTGACACGGGGTTCTTCACCAGTATCACACAACCAACAGAGTGATAGATGAGCCCAAGAACCTTTATTACATGCAAACAGTCCAAAAAAAAACACCACACAAATAGTCCAGGAACATGGATATAGGCCAGTAATGGGATAAATGCCCCGGGAGATGAGAGTCACAATCCTCCGCCTAGACATCAATATGGCAGTGCGGCTCCAGATAATTCTTCTCCTTATAGGGATCCTCTACCAATATCTTTCAGGGTAATCAGAGTTAACTCCAAGTCTCTCTGGGGGTGCTGGTCATATCATCAGCGTTCCACAAAGGATCTATGTTATTGGTGCCCTTGTCCTCATCAAGCCCCCTCCTTATATCCAGGGGTAGGCAGGCAGGTTGGATGGTTTTCAGGCCCTCCAGACTTGTGAATGGCGCCTTATCCATCAAGGTACTAAAGGGGGTGCTCTGCAGAGCAGAGGGGTCAGGAATGGACAGTCAGGAAACGTCAGAAAGGGGTATGGACACATCCAGGCTGGTAACTGAGCTAATTCAATGATCAGACCTTCTGTAATGTAATTAAGACTCTAGACAGGACGGACAATATACGGCATGATACAGAAAATCAGTAAAAATATGGACAAAGACAAAATAAAAGCCCAGCACACCATATCACACCATCGCAACCCGGATAACCATTTTACATAGGGACCAATGAGCCTCTGTCCCCCTTTGGTACATTGTATGCCATCTACAGTGTTACATGTTGAGCACAGAGCCGGCCATGGAGTAGATTATTTGTAATAATAAACATTTTTTCGTCTTACACCCATAAAAGAGAGGTATAAAGCCGCATCTTACATGGAGGTGTTTAAATCAAAGCTCTTTTCCGGTTCGCCTTCTCCAGAGGAAGGATCTGGACTCCAGATGGTGTCTGAGGGCCACGTTTTGGTGTTTCTATCTCATCGATGGGGTTTGAGCCATTGACCTTGGGATATCTTGTAAAAACCGGACGCACTAATTGACATCACATTTGTCCTTTTCAGTCTTTTAAGACAAACCTGTTTCGAGTTTGCCGAGCTCCCAATATTGCTGTACATGGTTTAATAAGGCACAAGGGAATCGGCTCAAGTAGATTCCCAGTTACTAAGTCTGATTAAGTCCAACATGTAGAACTGTAACTAATTTCACAGTCCTTCCATCATGGGCTACGTAAAGAGCTCTGACAGATGTGGCCTCGTAGGGAGAACTGAGCGGCGTTGAGCAGCGTTAAAGAAATATACCTAAATAGAAGTACACAAATACACAGTAGGGGAAATAAGTATTCAATCCCTTACTGATTTTGTAAGTTTGCCCACTGACAAAAACATACGTTTCTTGTAGTTGATGATGAGGTTTTTGCACATGTCAGGAGGAATTTTGCTCCACTCCTCTTTGCAGATCATCTCTAAATCATTATGATTGTTAGGCTGTCACTTGACAACTCGGAGCCTCAGCTAAATTTTCAATGCGATTAAGGTCTGAAAATTGTCTACTCCACTCCGTGACCTTAATTTGCTTCTTGTTGAGCCATTCCTTTGTTGCCTTGGCTGTGTATTTTGGGCCACAACCCATTTTAATGTCATGGTTGAGGTAAGGAGGTTGTCACTCAGGACTTTACAATACATGGCTTCATCCATTGTCCCATTGATGCAGTGATGTAGTCCTGTGCCTTTAGCAGAAAAACACCCCCAAACATATTTCCTCCACCATGATTGACTGTGGGAATGGTGTTCTTTTGGTCATAGACAGCATTTCTCTTCCTTCAAACACGGCAAGCTGAGTTAATGCCAATGAGCTCTTTTTTGTGTCATCTGACCACAGCACCTTCTCCCAATCACTCTCACAATCACCGTGGTGTTCATTGGCAAACTTCAGACAGGCGGCACATGTGCTTTCTTGAGCAGTGTGAATTTGCGGGCACTGCAGGATTTTAATCCATTATGACTAGTGATGAGCGAGTGTAATCGTTATTATTCGCTACTTGCACAGATAGTACGGTATCTAGTGAAAGGTGAAAGGACTGCAATCCTTACCTAGTAAAACCAGAGGCTGCTGGCTTCCACGGGTAGCAGGACATTCCGCAAGTTGGTGGCCATATAGGATCAGGGGACACCTTGAAGTTGCCCAACAGGGCCCGCGGCTACTGGATCGGATCCCCGTTGCACAAAGACACGAGGCAGGAGAAAAGAGAAGCCAGCGAGGGGTTCACAAAAGGTGTCTTGGTGAAGTGGCCCTGTATCATTTGAGAACTGGCCAGGCTGCGCCATGGAGAAGTAAAGCACCCGACTGGGCGGACTTGATCGATCACCAAGTAAAGGTCAAGAACTACAACCCTGGTCTCCTCCAATTATTCTGTGTTCCATCCCTGCTGATCCCTGCACCCTTACCATTGGCCACGTTATAAACCATAATCCCATTCCTGGGGCCACGCTCTACCTGTGGGGAGTGATACCATCCAGACTGCCACTCCATCGGTCCCAGAGGTCCCCCCAGCAGCGCTGGTCACCCTGACCAGAATAACCACAGGTGGCAAACTTATCCCTTGTAAATATTATCCTTCTCTGCATGCCCAGGGCCACGGAGCCGGGTCACGTGACCTCCCACCGAACCGACCGGTCCGGTTACCGAGTACCCCACGGCCCTGCTGGGCGTCGCAAAATCCACCCACTAGGGAAAGTCCTCAAGGTGTCAAGTGGAGAGACAAATGCTGCGCCTGTGGGAGGAGTAGTAGTGAGATAGCCATGATATAATTCAACCAGACCCTCTGGGTTACCCCGAAATCATAAGTACGAAAGTTGGGACCTCGGTCTAGGACACGTAGAGGTGGGACTGTCCCCTTGATTAGTACTCAAGCCCTGCTTCGAGTGGGTCACCCGGGAAGCGACTTTTTTAACAAACATCTACATAGACATGGGAGATCAGCATGCTCACTATGAAGGAACTCTGTCCAAAGGTCACCCTGATTGCTGCTCTGGACAGATCCCAGTGAGTGGGATAGGGCTGAAGCCAAGAGAGACTTTATTCATTTGAAATGAGGCACCATGGTGTTGAAAGGACGGCACAAGAGTATGGAGGTACCAGAACTTCTCCAGAGCTGTTATGACATCCACGCCTTCACAATACTTTTGTAAGTGATATTTGCTTGATTGGTTGCCAACAACCACACCGCCATGGTCAGAGTATTTAGACACTCTTGTGTCATGGTGAAAGTAAGTCTTGCACTGATTTATGATTTGGTCTTCTTAGTCATCATCCATGATGAGGATCCCTTGATAGACTTCATTCTTTCTCATAACAATCACTGCTGCTCTTATTTCCTTCCATTCATTCTCATTCGAGTGCAACTCTTTCTTCAGTCGAGAAAACACTGACTTTTCCATAGCAATTGTCAAATACTTGACTTCCACCGATGATGTCATTGGTTTAGAGTCAGGTTCCTAATGAAAAATTCCAGAACGCGTGTTCATATTTCACCGGGCTACATCGGGCTCCGTGACATTGTGAGGCTTACTGATTTTTCAGTTGGCGCCATTAGCTCTAGGCCTCGTAGCCGGTAGCGAGTGAACCATGGTGGGATAACCATATTTATGACAGGAAAGGAAGCTGTGTTTAGAAACCCTGGGCGTCTCTCAAGGCCATCAATCTTGGTAATTAGCTTCTGTCCACAGACTGGCCCGAGGTTAAGTGAAATGGAGAAATGTGCCTTCAACTGTCTCACCAACACCAAGAGAGCAGCACGAGGGACGAAAGCAAAGCAAAATATTTGCCTTACGAGCTGACGAATGGCCGGGTGATTTATAGACTTTCAATTAGTTTATATTTGCATCATCTCCCGGCCTTTAATTCACTCGGTGACAGAGGTCTGGAGCGCCCCGTGTAATAGAAATCTGGTATTCATTGAGATCTGAAGAGTTAGGCCCAAGCAGAACGCAACGCACACCACAACGAGACCAATGGAATCTCCCCAAGCTACGGCACATCCAGACAAAGGGCAGTTGAGCAAAGTGGGGCAAAGTGTCTACCGGGGCCTGGAGGGCAGCACGGTTCCGTTCACACACAGCAATATGCAGGATAGTTTTTTCCATATTTTATCTGTGACCAGACGTTACATTAACCACATTTACGACAACGTTTGACACTTAGACTGCGTTTTTCTTTGGGTTTCTTATCCTTTCATCCTTGCTTTTCGCGGGATCGGTAGTTTTTTTCAACTAAATCATTATTTTGAAGAACATAACTTTTATTAATTACATGTTTCAAGTATTTCATTCACTTTTTTTATGTTTTATGCAGGGGCGGACCTACCGTAGTGCAGCTGGTGCAGCTGCACCAGGGCCCTGACCGGCTAGGGGCCCCTTAAGCCTGCAGGGGGGCCCCCAGCCGTCCCCATGACCCTGTGCCAGTGTGCCAGAAGAGAGGGGGTTAACCGAGGGAAGCTTCCTGCTTCCCCTGGCTGAGCCCGCCCCTCCTCTCCTCCGCTGCTGCTCTGGCTCCCAGGGGCTCGCTCGATGCAGGTAGGAGCCAACGGCCAATAGCACCCACCCCTGGCGGCCGATAGCATCCACTCCGTGGTCCTCAACTGCGGCTGACAGCACCCTCCCACCGGTCCTCAACTGCGGCCGATAGCACCCCGGTCCTCGACTGTGGCCGATAGCACCCCCCTGGTCCTCATCAACGAAAGCTGCACCAGGGCCCCCTGGTTGCAAGGTCCGCCACTGGTTTTATGGGAAAACCAAAAGTTTCTGTTGCGGTTTATGACCGGACTATTTTCCATTTTTTTTTCGATTCATTTTTTCCTCCCCTTCTTCCAAGAGTGATAACTTTTTATTTTTCAATCTATATACCCATATGAGGGCTTGTTTGTTCCAATATAAGTCGTACTTTCCAATGATGCCATTCATTTTGCTCCATAGTTTACTGGAAAATCGGGGGAAAAGAAATCCAAGTGCGTTAAAATTGAAAAAAAAAAGTAGCGGTAACGCTACAATTCTTATTTGGGTTTCTTACTTATCATGTTCATTATATGGTAAAACTGGCCTATAAATATGATTCTCCAGCTCCGTGACAGTAGGCAGATACCAAACATGGAAAAAAAATGTTTAAGTGAAGAATTTTATGAATGTAGTGATATCAAATAAGTGTATGTGTTTTCTGATTGTTTTATTTTTAATGGGGCAAAAGGGGGGTGATTTATACATTTGTGTTTTCTTTTTCTTTTTAATAACTTTTTTTTTTTTACTTTTTAATGTATCTACTGGTCTCCTTAGGGGACTTGAAGCTGTGATCATTCAATCGCTTGTGTCATATGTGGCGCCCCTGCGGGTATTAGCCACAGTATAAGATCATAATAGTTGCACTCACTTAGAAAGCCATGCCACTGCACTACCACCTTTGGCCAGTAGGGGGAGCTCCAGAGACACCAGAGACTTCCCTAGAGATAAAACACTGGTTTGAGGTAGATTTTCAGACAGTTGGAGCCAGGGACTCAGAGTGACAGGAGCTGCATTGAGTTCCTGAGGACTGACTGAAAATTTCCAGGGCCAAGCCATCGGTCTGAGGAGGAGAAAACTGATAAGAGAAACACTTTCAGAATCGGGTAGCATCATTATCTACCCTAGATAAAAAGCGCAGATACGGATACCGGATCCGTGGCTGCATTAGTTATATACAATACAGCAACCGGAAAAACGTGAGGTAACAACAAGCTTCACAGGGCCAGACACAGCAACATACTTAGAGTTCAGCAGTACTCCCGGAGGGGGTAAGCAGAGAGAGACAAAGGACTCAAGTTGCCTGTTGAGTGGGACCCAGAGAGGACAGATTTGGGCCGGCAGCGAGTTCACACACGGCAGCAGGGCCACATAGACAGCGCAAGCAGGAGGTAAAGGACCCGGTGGGGCCTGAGCAACTGAACCCCTATTGCAGACTCCGGAGACGGGACTTGTTGTATTATAGTTTGGTTGAAAGTAAACCAGTTAAACCTCATCTGTGCCTCAGCCTCTGATTTAACAGCTACCATCTATCCAGGATTGGGACCATCACCGCTGAGAGAATTTGCTGTGAATCAAGTAAGTGTCTGTGTCCTTAACATCTCCTCACCATACTTCCATCTTCATCCATCATTAACTTTAACATCACCTGTCCAGGGGACCCTACAGCCCTACCCGGAAAAGGGCTATACCATCTCAGCTGCCTCTCACCATCATCCCCTGGCCAGTACAAGGCAGCGGTGGCCATATATAGCCACATTATTCTGGGTGGCGTCATGACAATAACATCTACAAACTTTATAAATTATATAAACTTCTAAATCCCCTGTAAATACCCCCTTTTAGGAGTGTGCCAGCCTGGGGCCACGGCCTGGGTCCAGCCACCAGTGACTTCCCCAAGGAAAGGGACCCTGCGCCGGGTATCCCGGTCCCCTAAGCTGGGCGGCACACCTCTCTTTGGCGTCACGAACAGGATTTACCGTGCCTGGTTAAATCGGGTACTGTGTGCCGTGATTAATGCCGAAAATTGTGAGAAAATCCGAGAAAAATTGACTTTTTTATCAAAAAGTGATTTTCCCATTGGAAACCATTGAAATAGACTTTTCCCCATTGACTAACATTGAAACAAAATGGCCGCCAGCCTCTGAGGTAAAATTGCATCATCACTAATTACCTCATAACTGCCACAGCACGAGACTGCTATTTGAACTGTGTCATAGCCCTGAGCTCTGATCTGACTGAAAAATTTCAGATTCCGCCATTACTGAGCTCACGGCGAGCAGAAGCAGCAGGGGGCGTGTCTTTGTGGGCGGTACCAAGCTGAGAGCTCTGACGTCTGCAAAAGGGGAAAACCAATCCTGCTGCACAGCGGAACGATTATACGCCATCCCGACGGAAGCAGAGGACCGGAAGGGTCCGGATTAACTAAGGGGGCGCAACATGTCGCAGCACGGAGACGCCGAAACACCCGGCGACACAAATGCAGCTGAAGCACAAAACAGAGCGCTCGGCAGCACAGCGGCGCAAGGTGCAGCGCCCATTATGCCGATGTTGATGCCATATACCCCAGGTGCTCCATGGCTTCCAGTGTATGAAGGTAAGCCTAATACTTTTGATGATTTTAAAGAAAAACTGCTGGCCTATTTAAACATGTTTCCAATGGCAGAAGCTCAGCGTGTCGGTTTGCTGATGGCACAGTTAAGTGGTAATGCCAAGCGAGAAGTCACAGCATGGTCCGCTGATCTAAAAGACACTGCTGAGCATATTCTAGCTGGATTAAAGGCAGTATTTGAAACTACTGCTGGTAGCAAAGCAAAGACCAAATTCTTCAATTGCAAACAAAAGGCCAATGAGAGTGTGAGAGACTTTGCCCTGAATTTACAGGAGGCTCTTAAAGCGCTTACACTGGCTGAACCAATGTTTAACACTGGCGCTGATAAATTGTTAAAAGATCAATTCATTGAGGGACTATTAACCCCTTCTCATCGAGGGCATGCGAGTATGCTGACTTTCAAGGACCCTGAGGTGACATTTGCCCAGTTAAAGGAGAGTGCTATTCGTCTCCAGCAGGCAGAGGCACTTTGGGATCAGGATCCTGAGCAATCCATTACAGAAACCCCTCAACAACAGAGAGTGCCAGTGACATCAGTTAAGCCCCTGGAGGCCAGTGTTAATGATGCTTTCCAGCAAAAGCTTGACTCTCTAACAGACATTGTCACCTCAATGGCTAAAACCATGCAGGAAATGAGAGAATCACAGACTACACCCAAGATGGAGTTGGCGAACCGCAGAGAGGATATTCCCTGGATGAGACCCCAGAGATACCCAGCGTGGAGAGGACGACCCAACGACCGTTACCAGCCGGATGGACAGCCTATTTGCCGCCATTGCCGGAAGCCAGGCCACATCGCCCGCAATTGTGATTTAAACAAGGATCCCCTGGGAATGCGGGCCGCTTCGCAGGAGTGAACTTTCAAGGCCCAACATCCTGGCACGATAAGTACGTCGGAGGACGTCCCATTATCCCCATCGTGCTGGACGGTATTCCTCTCAATGCCTTGTTGGACACTGGTTCCCAGATTTCATCTATACCACATATCCTTTATAAGAGGTACTGGGCAGATTCAGACATTGATAAAAGACCATCTAATGTTGAGCTAAGTATATATGCTAGTAATGGAAAATTGGTACCGCAAGTAGGATTTAGAGAGATGACCATTAAGATTGGTAGAGCAGAATTAAAAAATCAGGGTATCATAATTGTTGATGTTAACCGACGGGAACCTTTTGTATTGGTAGGTATGAATGTTTTAGAAAATTGTTTTTCCGAGGTTATTACTATTTTACAGCAATTTGCGGAAACTGCCCAATCCTGCCAGCAGAGAATTCTCCGGAGAGAGATAAAAGCATTGGTGCTGAAGCAACAAGTAGAGGTTGCAGGTGGAGAAATCGGCAGTGTGAGGGTAAGTGACCCAACTCCTATAGTAATACCTCCAAAAACTGAAATGCTGGTATGGTGTAGAGCAGCCATTGGTATTAAAGGACGAGATTACCAAGCCTTGGTAGAGCCTGTGTACACTGATAGTAGACCCACGATATTAACGGCTAGAGGAATAGTCGAGGTACACAGGGGAAGAGTACCCATACGTCTTTTGAATTGTGGAGAGGAAGAGGTCACTTTACCAAGGTACGCTACAATGGCCAAGCTATACACTGTTGACAACAATGCCATCATAGCCATTGGGCCCTTGAATCCGTCATGTCAGGCGGACGACAATGGTTCAAGTGGAGAATTAGAAGATTGGTGTCAGCAGCTGCATATAGGTACAGATTCAACACCTACCCACCAAAAACAAGGGGTGTACCGACTAGTAGAAGAATATGAACGGGTCTTCAGTAAGCACCCATTAGACTTCGGACAGATTAAAGGGGTAGAACATACAATTCCTACCGGTAACCACCCACCAATAAAAGAGAGATATAGACCCATACCGCCCGCTCATTATCAATGTGCTAAAGACATGCTGAGGGAGATGAAACAGGCCGGGGTAATAAGAGACAGTTGTAGCCCCTGGGCAGCCCCTCTGGTAATAGTTAAAAAGAAAGACGGAACCATGAGAATGTGCGTAGACTACCGGCAGATTAATCACATTACCCATAAAGACGCCTACCCCTTACCTAGAATTGAAGAGTCATTAGCCGCTTTAAGATCTGCTAACTATTTTTCCACCTTAGACTTAACAAGTGGGTATTGGCAAGTCCCTGTGGCTGAGGAAGATAAAGAGAAGACAGCGTTTACCACACCGATGGGTCTCTGTGAATTTAATTGTATGCCGTTCGGACTCTGCAACGCACCCGGTACCTTTCAGCGATTGATGGAATGCTGTCTCGGACACAAGAACTTTGAAACCGTCCTTCTGTACCTAGATGATGTAATAGTCTACTCAAAGACTTACGAACAACATCTACAAGACCTGGCAGAAGTGTTCGAGGCCTTATCCCGGTATGGTATGAAGATCAAGCCATCAAAATGTCACCTTCTAAAGCCAAAGGTACAATACCTGGGACACGTTGTAAGTTCAGAAGGAGTAGCACCGGATCCCGAGAAAGTAACCGTAATAAGGGATTGGCCAAGACCTACCAGCGTGAAACAGGTGAGGCAATTCCTGGGACTGGTGGGCTACTATCGTAGATTTATCCAAGGGTTCACCAAGCTAGCAGCACCTCTACAAGACATCCTGGTAGGGCAGTCGAAGAAGCCTTCAAATCGCAATCCTCCTTTCCAGTGGAGTGATGAGAGGGAAGATTCTTTTGACAAGTTGAAGAAGGCATTGACCGGAGAAGAAGTTCTGGCATACCCCGATTACCATCAACCTTTCATCCTTTACACAGATGCCAGTAATGTGGGACTGGGAGCAGTACTATCTCAGAAGCAAGGAGGCAAGGAGAAAGTCATCGCCTTTGCAAGTAGAAAGCTCCGGCCTACTGAAAGAAATCCTGAAAATTACAGCTCCTTCAAGTTAGAACTACTGGCAGTAGTCTGGGCTGTGACTGAGCGTTTCAAACACTACTTGGCAGCTGCAGAATTCACCGTCTATACTGATAACAACCCATTGACCCACCTGGATACAGCCAAGCTAGGTGCGCTGGAACAGCGATGGATAGCCCGGCTGTCTAATTACAACTTCGTGATCAAGTATAGAGCAGGCCGAAAGAATGGAAATGCAGACGCCTTATCCCGGATGCCGCACTTGAGAGACGTGGAAGAAGAACCGGTAGAACTTGAAGAAATTGAACTACCCGCCTTCCATCGTCCCAAGGTAGGACAGTATCAATCCAGTGCCTACCAGAAACATCAACAGGTGAATCTCAACCCATTAGCACACCACAGATGGGCTGACACTCAAGACAGCAATCCAGCTGTGAAGTTGGTGAAAGAACTGCTGACTGAGCAAAGTGCGTATCCCAATGAAAATGCACCGAAAGAGACACATCAACTCTGGAAAGAGAGAGGCAAAATGTTCCTGTACCAAGGAAAGCTGTGCAGAAGATATACCAATCCAAAGACGCATGAGCTAGTATGGCAGATCATTGTGCCTAAACAAGATGTAAAAATGGTCCTAGAAGCTTATCACAATGGTGCTGGTCACTTCGGGTGGAAAAAGCTAGAAGTACTTTTAAGAGAAAGATTCTACTGGGTTGGAATGAGAAGATCAATTGAAGAATGGTGCAGAAACTGTGGTCCGTGCAACCTCAGAAGAAAAGATCTAAAAAACCAAAGAGCACCACTCCAGCCTATAGTTACCAAGCAACCACTTGAGCTCGTAGCAATAGATCACGTGAAATTGACACCAAGCCGGTCCGGCTATGTCTATGCTTTAACCATCGTGGACCATTACTCACGCTTCCTGGTAGTAGTGCCCGTGAAAGATCTCACTGCAAAGACAGCAGCTAAGGCGTTCCAGACATACTTTTGCAGACCTCATGGATATCCGGAACAAGTACTCGCAGACCAAGGTACAGCATTTGAATCAGAGATCTTCAGAGAATTTTGCAATATGTATGGCTGCAAGAAGATCCGTACAACAGCCTATCATCCGCAAACAAATGGCTTATGCGAAAAAATGAACCATATTGTAATCGATCTCTTAAAGACTTTACCAGAAACAGAGAGAAACCTATGGCCAGAGAAATTGCCTGACTTGGTAGACCTCTATAACAATGTCCCGGTAAGCTCCACAAACTGTACCCCAGCTTACCTTATGCGTGCAAGACCTGGCAAGCTACCAATAGATCTAGAAATGGGCATTGTAAAACCTGACGCAGAAGTGCAGGATTCCAACTGGGACTCCCTACGCCAACAACAATATCGCCAAGTGCAAGAATGCGTAGAAAGGAATCTCCAGAAAACTAGAGAAAGACAAGAGCAATACTTCAACCAGAATGCTCTAGCAACCCCATTAAAACCTGGTGATCAAGTGCTCAAGAGAAACCGTCGCACTAATAAATTGGACAATCAGTGGGAATCCGTCCCATATACAGTTTTACCAATGAGAGTGAACAATCCTAAAATGTGTCTTATAAGCAAAGATGGTGGATTAACATCAGTACTAGTGTCAAGAGACAATCTAAAACTATGTCCAGAGACATTGAAAGAAAAAGAAGTCATTCAACCTGAACCAGAAGTTATTCAACCAGTACCGGTTCAACCTGTTGACGAAAAAGAAGAAGATGGAGTATATCACACCTATTTAGGAGACTTTTCTAAAACCTGGCCAACCTACAATGGTGCAGTAGTAGTTCCCATGATGGCCTTCTATCAAACACCAGAGCCTGTAATACCAGAAGCCCCAAGACCAATAGAATTAGAAGCAGACCCTGTACCACAAGAAGTCCCAAGACAGGAAGAACAAATTCCTAGTAATAATAGTCCTGGACACGGTGGAATTGCCAATCCCACAAATGTGGAATTATCCCTAGCAGAACCAGAAGTACTTACTAGGTATACGTCCACTCACACCATCACATTGAGTACACCCAGTACACAAGCGTTACGCAGATCACAGCGTAGTACTCAGGGTCAATTACCAGCAAAATATGCAGACTACCAAATGTAAATAGATATTTAGTTGTTAATTAGTAGTTATTAGATGTAACGTTAAAAAAAAAGCTCAGTACCTGCAGAGACTATTCTGTATGAACTACTTGCATATTCTTGAACTCTTTTCTTCATTTATCAGCCCGGAGGCGGTAAATTAAAGCTCCGGAAAGACTGTTTTTTGAACATTCTTAAATTATTCATAAACTTTGTTGGAAAAATGGACGCTAATTGCAGTGCCTTTCCTAACAAATAAATAGCCCTCAAGGACAGAGCTGTATTAATGGACGCTATTTGAAGTGACTTTTTACAAGACTCTTTTTTTAAACTTGAGTGGTTTTTGTAACTTTTTATTTTTTTTTTAAGACTCTATAAATATTATCTGTTATATCTTATGTTTATTGTCCCACAGTCCCGGAGTACTGTTCTTAACTAAGGGGGAATGTGGCGCCCCTGCGGGTATTAGCCACAGTATAAGATCATAATAGTTGCACTCACTTAGAAAGCCATGCCACTGCACTACCACCTTTGGCCAGTAGGGGGAGCTCCAGAGACACCAGAGACTTCCCTAGAGATAAAACACTGGTTTGAGGTAGATTTTCAGACAGTTGGAGCCAGGGACTCAGAGTGACAGGAGCTGCATTGAGTTCCTGAGGACTGACTGAAAATTTCCAGGGCCAAGCCATCGGTCTGAGGAGGAGAAAACTGATAAGAGAAACACTTTCAGAATCGGGTAGCATCATTATCTACCCTAGATAAAAAGCGCAGATACGGATACCGGATCCGTGGCTGCATTAGTTATATACAATACAGCAACCGGAAAAACGTGAGGTAACAACAAGCTTCACAGGGCCAGACACAGCAACATACTTAGAGTTCAGCAGTACTCCCGGAGGGGGTAAGCAGAGAGAGACAAAGGACTCAAGTTGCCTGTTGAGTGGGACCCAGAGAGGACAGATTTGGGCCGGCAGCGAGTTCACACACGGCAGCAGGGCCACATAGACAGCGCAAGCAGGAGGTAAAGGACCCGGTGGGGCCTGAGCAACTGAACCCTATTGCAGACTCCGGAGACGGGACTTGTTGTATTATAGTTTGGTTGAAAGTAAACCAGTTAAACCTCATCTGTGCCTCAGCCTCTGATTTAACAGCTACCATCTATCCAGGATTGGGACCATCACCGCTGAGAGAATTTGCTGTGAATCAAGTAAGTGTCTGTGTCCTTAACATCTCCTCACCATACTTCCATCTTCATCCATCATTAACTTTAACATCACCTGTCCAGGGGACCCTACAGCCCTACCCGGAAAAGGGCTATACCATCTCAGCTGCCTCTCACCATCATCCCCTGGCCAGTACAAGGCAGCGGTGGCCATATATAGCCACATTATTCTGGGTGGCGTCACGACAATAACATCTACAAACTTTATAAATTATATAAACTTCTAAATCCCCTGTAAATACCCCCTTTTAGGAGTGTGCCAGCCTGGGGCCACGGCCTGGGTCCAGCCACCAGTGACTTCCCCAAGGAAAGGGACCCTGCGCCGGGTATCCCGGTCCCCTAAGCTGGGCGGCACACATACATTGCAGTGCATGAGCAGTGCTATGTATTGTTAGACTCACAGCCTCCTATCAACACAAGTCAGGGCTGGCTTTCACAGGAGTCTACCCACATCACGAGAGCACTGATGGGAGCATGGAAAGATGAATCCCCCTGCCGGTTTGTGTGTTAAATACAGCTGTCAAAGATTGACAGCAACATTTAACAGGTTAACAGCTGCGGGTGGAGTCCGAATAAAAGACACGTGGTTCGTGCGTTGGCCCTGATATCGTTCGTGCGTTGTATGGCGTAAATGTCCAATACGATGCACGAAAGATGCCAAAACGAGCGTGCTCTCCAACGGCCCGATATTGGATGGACGTTGTAGCCGGATCGTGCTGTGTGAAAGCCCAACTACGATGTGGAGTACAACTTCCCCTATCCTGTCCCATGTTAAATGGTCGTTCCTGGGTCGGCCGTACAAGGGGGCGTACACATCGCTGTGGCGTTGCCTGCCGATATCGCGCTGTGTAACATCTCCTATGGGATCTTGGAATTCTGCCCGGAAAAAGCGCGCTACCGCGCCGTTGTATCCAACATCGGACCGATGTTGGGCCGTGTAAAGTGGCCATCAGTGTGCGAGCGGGGATACAACATATGATGCACCAGTACATCAAATGTTGTGAACGGTTCAAACTATTCTCAACTACATCAGTTAAAAGTAATCTCATCTAATTTATGTTGATGAACTACGGTAAATAAGAATAAATGACTTTTTAATTCCAGATTTCACCCTCCAAAGTCTTTTTATCACATAAATTGATTCCAAATCTCAAAATTGCATTATCTAGTGATATACATTACTGTGCAAAAGTATTAGGCAGGTGTTCAGAGAAAGCTGTAAAGTAAGAAGCTGTCAACAATAGAAGTGATAATAGTTTTATTTATTAACTAAGGCTAGGGTCACATTTGCGGTTGCAATTGCAGATCCTGATCTAGTTTTGAGCATGATAAATGCTCAAAACCGGATCCTGATCCGCACCCATAGGCAGCAATACAAAAACCGGATCGCCTCAACAGTGTTGCGTTTTCTGGATCCGGTTTTCCAATGTGCGGTAAAAATCATGCAAGCAACGTGTTTCGGACAGGTTTCTAATCCGTATCCGGATTTCAATTGGAAACTGCAAATGTGAGAGGAGCCGGGTACGGTAACCGGATTGGGTACCGCAACACACATGAATGGCAGTAGTGCCGCAATCTTTTCCTATGGCTCCGGATCCACCCGGATGGAAGTGTATTGGCGTCCGGTTTTGTGCTGTTCGGGTGGATCCGGGTGAATCCGTTTTCAGTCCGCGGGACCAAAAGGATCATGGATGATTCCTGTAGTCCCTTGCAAAAATCGGACGAAACCTGATTTTCCCGGATTCGCCCGGTCCGGGACAATCCGATTTCAACCGATTTAATTCCCGGACAACAAAAACCATGCTGGGAAGTCGGGGAACGTTTGTATTACCACAACGTGTGCTGCATCTGGCAACCGGATGCCACATTAAGTAGCAATCCGGTGACCACATGCAGATTTAGGGACACACTCTGAAGGGACATGAGATTACCGCATCCGGAACTGGATGCGGTAACCACATTTTGCCTTCTAAATGTGACCCTAGCCTAACAAAACTCAAAGAGAATGAAACATCCAAATCCCACCAATGTTGGGTGTGACCACTGAAGATTGGTGGATGGGTTTGTCAGACTACAGTCCATCGGAGAGGTCGTCAGTCTCCGGCTAATGAATGGGAGACTTGTGAATCTCTTATCTTCCAGGATACCCGGCACTGATATTTAGTAGCCAAGCCCTAGAAAGGATGATGTCACGCCAACCTTGGCTAATCGAAAGCCGAGTAGGGGATCCCTGAAGGTAAGGGATTCTCGAGGGACTACTACCCTGGCCTGACTCCTGCTAACCCGTCCACCCACCTCCAGTGGTCATACCAAATATTGGCTTGATTTAGTTTTCTCTTTTCATCCTCCACCATGCCTTATAACTTCAATATTGTGTCATTCTCTAGCCCTTTGGGAAAAAATCCTTGCTTCTGGTATAGCCAAATATTTCCCATTTTGATTCCTCAGCCTAGAGCACCTGATGACATGTTTGTGCACCTTATTTCCTATGGTTTCATGCACTGATGAGTCACTTGGACTTCATTTCATGCCAGAGCTATGGTTTTTGATAACATTTCTTAGATGAAGACCACTTCTAGCCAGATGTCTCAGACCAGGAGATGGGAGTAGATGACCCCGCTGGTTGAAGCCAGCTCTGAGCTGATGGACTTCTTCTAGTAGGAACTAAGCATGATGTGGCTATTATCTGCTGAATTAGGTTTCTTTAGACCACACACTGCATCTACAGGAATCATTGTTGCTCATTACGTGGTGTTTATATTCTGTGATCCCCAGCTGTAATGTCTGTATACATTGATATTCTATGATCCCATACTGTAATGTCTGTATAATTCTTTTGCGTCCCCTACTGCCCAGGAGATGTGGTATGAACAGACCATGTCCCTGTATGGTCAGACAGATCCATTACACAGTACATAGCAGGGACACATATATAAGATTATCTCAACAAAGGAGATGTGGTATGATCAGACCATGTCACTGTATGGTCAGACACATCCATTACACAGTACATAGCAGGGACACGTATACAAGATTATCTCAGCACAGGAGATGTGGTATGATCAGACCATGTCCCTGTACGGTGAGACACATCCATTACACAGTACATAGCAGGGACACATATATAGGATTATCTCAGCACAGGAGATGTGGTATGATCAGACCATGTCCCTGTACGGTGAGACACATCCATTACACAGTACATAGCAGGGATACATATATAAGATTATCTCAGCACAGGAGATGTGGTATGATCAGACCATGTCCCTGTATGGTCAGACACATCCATTACACAGTACATTGCAGGGACACATATATAAGATTATCTCAACACAGGAGATGTGGTATGATCAGACCATGTCCCTGTACGGTCAGACACATCCATTACACAGTACATAGCAGGGACACATATATAAGATTATCTCAGCACAGGAGATGTGGTATGATCAGACCATGTCCCTGTACGGTCAGACACATCCATTGCACAGTACATAGCAGGGACACGTATATAAGATTATCTCAGCACAGGAGATGTGGTATGATCAGACCATGTCCCTGTACGGTCAGACACATCCATTACACAGTACATAGCAGGGACACATATATAAGATTATCTCAGCACAGGAGATGTGGTATGATCAGACCATGTCCCTGTACAGTCAGACACATCCATTACACAGTACATAGCAGGGACACATATATAAGATTATCTCAGCACAGGAACATTTTTTATACATCCAATTGTGGAAATTATTATTATTGCAAGATCTATTGAATAAGAACTTTGCAGGAAAACCCCTTTAAAAGAAACAATTTGAGGGTTCGTGTCCCCAGAAAGCCATTAATCTCATCTTGTACTTTACCCAAAGAATTAAACACAAGCTCTAGAGTACAGTGTTCATTTAAGGACATGGTCATATATCAAAGTCAAACATCAGAAATACTCTGCATAATGCCTGATAATGACTTTGACTTTTGCCAAAGTCATTTGTCGAAGTTAAAGTCATGTATCAAAGTCAAAGTCATTTGCCAAAGTCAAAGTCATGTGTCAAAGTCATTTGTCAAAGTCATGTATCAAAGTCAAAGTCATTTGCTAAAATCATGTATCAAAGTCAAAGTCATTTGTCAAAGTCGTGTATCAAAGTCAAAGTCATGTGACAAAGCCATTTGTCAAAGTCATGTGTCAAAGTCAAAGTCATTTGCTAAAGTCATGTATCAAAGTCAAAGTCATTTGTCAAAGTCATGTATCAAAGTCAAAGTCAAATCAGGTATCAGACAGAGTATTTCTGATGTTTGAATTTGATATGTGACAATGTCCTAAAACAAACACTGTACTAGAGATCAAACCATCAAACTGAATATGAAGGGACAGAACTGTGAACCTTCTGTATTTCACTCTGAATTATTATCTTTTTCAACCCCCCCAAAAATGGATAGAAGGAGGGCGTAGGTGTAATTGTGTTAATGGACCCTGCTCCGCTGAGTCTGACAAGTGTTTGGCTTCTGGATCTCGGTTAATCTTGTAGATATCATTGTGTTCTCCGAAAATCACAATATTAATCTGCAGCTATTTACAAACCACAGAGAGTGTTCCAGACATTAGAGAACGGCCTCACATCCAACCTGCGAGGAGAACATGGACTGTCAGCAAGAACGACTTTTATACACTGATTATTGAGTGCGAGGGAACATCATTATACACAGATTATATCTGATCCATTCCAGATCATGAAGGTCTGATATCATCTTATACCCAGAAAGAAGAAACTGGGGGAAACAACAGATGGAAAACTACAGTACAAAGCCAGGAGAACTGCTACATTCTCTATACAAGACAAAAGGAGAGTAGAGATTTTATTGTATATAGGGGGCAGTATTACAGTAGTTATATTCTTGTACATAGGAGCAGTATTATAGTAGTTATATTCTTGTATATAGGAGCAGTATTATAGTAGTTATATTCTTGTACATAGGAGCAGTATTACAGTAGTTATATTCTTGTACATAGGAGCAGTATTATAGTAGTTATATTCTTGTAAATTGGGGGCAGTATTATAGTAGTTATATTCTTGTATATAGGAGCAGTATTATAGTAGTTATATTCTTGTATATAGGAGCAGTATTATAGTAGTTATATTCTTGTATATAGAGGCAGTATTATAGTAGTTATATTCTTGTACATAGGAGCAGTATTATAGTAGTTATATTCTTGTACATAGGAGCAGTATAATAGTAGTTATATTCTTGTACATAGGAGCAGTATTATAGTAGTTATATTCTTGTATATTGGGGGCAGTATTATAGTAGTTATATTCTTGTATATAGGAGCAGTATTATAGTAGTTATATTCTTGTACATAGGGGCAGTATTATAGTAGTTATATTCTTGTATATAGGGGAAGTATTATAGTAGTTATATTCTTGTATATAGAGGCAGTATTATAGTAGTTATATTCTTGTACATAGGAGCAGTATTATAGTAGTTATATTCTTGTACATAGAGGCAGAATTATAGTAGTTATATTCTTGTACATAGGAGCAGTATTATAGTAGTTATATTCTTGTATATAGAGGCAGTATTATAGTAGTTATATTCTTGTATATAGGAGCAGTATTATAGTAGTTATATTCCTGTACATAGGAGCAGTATTATAGTATATTCTTGTATATAGGGAGCAGTATTATAGTAGTTATATTCTTGTACATAGGAGCAGTATTATAGTATATTCTTGTATATAGGAGCAGTATTATAGTAGTTATATTCTTGTATATAGGGGCAGTATTATAGTAGTTATATTCTTGTATATAGGAGACAGTATTATAGTAGTTATATTCTTGTATATAGGAGCAGTATTATATTAGTTATATTCGTGTATATAGGAGCAGTATTATAGAAGTTATATTCTTGTATATAGGGGCAGTATTATAGTAGTTATGTTCTTGTATATAGGAGACAGTATTATAGTAGTTATATTCTTGTATATAGGGGCAGTATTATAGTAGTTATATTCTTGTATATAGGAGCAGTATTATAGTAGATATATTCTTGTATATAGGGGCAGTATTATAGTAGTTATATTCTTGTACATAGGGGCAGTATTATAGTAGTTATATTCTTGTACATAGGAGCAGTATTATAGTAGTTATATTCTTGTACATAGGAGCAGCATTATAGTAGTTATATTCTTGTATATAGGGGCAGTATTATAGTAGTTATATTCTTGTATATAGGGAGCAGTATTATAGTAGTTATATTCTTGTATATAGGAGCAGTATTATAGTAGTTATATTCTTGTATATAGGGGCAGTATTATAGTAGTTATATTCTTGTATATAGGGGCAGTATTATAGTAGTTATATTCTTGTATATAGGGGCAGTATTATAGTAGTTATATTCTTGTACATAGGAGCAGTATTATAGTAGTTATATTCTTGTATATAGGGGGCAGTATTATAGTAGTTATATTCTTGTATATAGGAGCAGTATTATAGTAGTTATATTCTTGTACATAGGAGCAGTATTATAGTAGTTATATTCTTGTACATAGGAGCAGCATTATAGTAGTTATATTCTTGTACATAGGGGCATTATTATAGTAGATATTTTCTTGTACATAGGGGCAGTATTATAGTAGTTATATTCTTGTATATAGGAGCAGTATTATAGTAGTTATATTCTGGTATATAGGGGCAGTATTATAGTAGTTATATTCTTGTATATAGGGAGCAGTATTATAGTAGTTATATTCTTGTACATAGGAGCATTATTTATAGTAGATATATTCTTGTACATAGGGGCAGTATTATAGTAGTTATATTCTTGTATATAGGAGCAGTATTATAGTAGTTATATTCTTGTATATAGGAGCAGTATTATAGTAGTTATATTCTTGTATATAGGAGCAGTATTATAGTAGTTATATTCTTGTACATAGGAGCAGTATTATAGTAGTTATATTCTTGTATATAGGGGCAGTATTATAGTAGTTATATTCTTGTATATAGGGAGCAGTATTATAGTAGTTATATTCTTGTACATAGGGGCATTATTATAGTAGATATATTCTTGTACATAGGAGCAGTATTATAGTAGTTATATTCTTGTATATAGGAGCAGTATTATAGTAGTTATATTCTTGTATATAGCAGCAGTATTATAGTAGTTATATTCTTGTATATAGGGAGCAGTATTATAGTAGTTATATTCTTGTATATAGGGAGCAGTATTATAGTAGTTATATTCTTGTATATAGGGAGCAGTATTATAGTAGTTATATTCTTGTATATAGGGAGCAGTATTATAGTAGTTATATTCTTGTATATAGGAGCAGTATTATAGTAGTTATATTCTTGTACATAGGGGCAGTATTATAGTAGTTATATTCTTGTATATAGGGGAAGTATTATAGTAGTTATATTCTTGTATATAGAGGCAGTATTATAGTAGTTATATTCTTGTACATAGGAGCAGTATTATAGTAGTTATATTCTTGTACATAGAGGCAGAATTATAGTAGTTATATTCTTGTACATAGGAGCAGTATTATAGTAGTTATATTCTTGTATATAGAGGCAGTATTATAGTAGTTATATTCTTGTATATAGGAGCAGTATTATAGTAGTTATATTCCTGTACATAGGAGCAGTATTATAGTATATTCTTGTATATAGGGAGCAGTATTATAGTAGTTATATTCTTGTACATAGGAGCAGTATTATAGTATATTCTTGTATATAGGAGCAGTATTATAGTAGTTATATTCTTGTATATAGGGGCAGTATTATAGTAGTTATATTCTTGTATATAGGAGACAGTATTATAGTAGTTATATTCTTGTATATAGGAGCAGTATTATATTAGTTATATTCGTGTATATAGGAGCAGTATTATAGTAGTTATATTCTTGTATATAGGGGCAGTATTATAGTAGTTATGTTCTTGTATATAGGAGACAGTATTATAGTAGTTATATTCTTGTATATAGGGGCAGTATTATAGTAGTTATATTCTTGTATATAGGAGCAGTATTATAGTAGATATATTCTTGTATATAGGGGCAGTATTATAGTAGTTATATTCTTGTACATAGGGCAGTATTATAGTAGTTATATTCTTGTACATAGGAGCAGTATTATAGTAGTTATATTCTTGTACATAGGAGCAGCATTATAGTAGTTATATTCTTGTATATAGGGGCAGTATTATAGTAGTTATATTCTTGTATATAGGGAGCAGTATTATAGTAGTTATATTCTTGTATATAGGAGCAGTATTATAGTAGTTATATTCTTGTATATAGGGGCAGTATTATAGTAGTTATATTCTTGTATATAGGGGCAGTATTATAGTAGTTAT
Source organism: Allobates femoralis (assembly GCA_033576535.1). Taxonomy (NCBI): domain Eukaryota; kingdom Metazoa; phylum Chordata; class Amphibia; order Anura; family Aromobatidae; genus Allobates; species Allobates femoralis. Next base: position 20,005,202 of record JARQOC010000003.1, read on the forward strand.
ATTCTTGTATATAGGGGCAGTATTATAGTAGTTATATTCTTGTACATAGGAGCAGTATTATAGTAGTTATATTCTTGTATATAGGGGGCAGTATTATAGTAGTTATATTCTTGTATATAGGAGCAGTATTATAGTAGTTATATTCTTGTACATAGGAGCAGTATTATAGTAGTTATATTCTTGTACATAGGAGCAGCATTATAGTAGTTATATTCTTGTACATAGGGCATTATTATAGTAGATATTTTCTTGTACATAGGGGCAGTATTATAGTAGTTATATTCTTGTATATAGGAGCAGTATTATAGTAGTTATATTCTGGTATATAGGGGCAGTATTATAGTAGTTATATTCTTGTATATAGGGAGCAGTATTATAGTAGTTATATTCTTGTACATAGGAGCATTATTATAGTAGATATATTCTTGTACATAGGGGCAGTATTATAGTAGTTATATTCTTGTATATAGGAGCAGTATTATAGTAGTTATATTCTTGTATATAGGAGCAGTATTATAGTAGTTATATTCTTGTATATAGGAGCAGTATTATAGTAGTTATATTCTTGTACATAGGAGCAGTATTATAGTAGTTATATTCTTGTATATAGGGGCAGTATTATAGTAGTTATATTCTTGTATATAGGGAGCAGTATTATAGTAGTTATATTCTTGTACATAGGGGCATTATTATAGTAGATATATTCTTGTACATAGGAGCAGTATTATAGTAGTTATATTCTTGTATATAGGAGCAGTATTATAGTAGTTATATTCTTGTATATAGCAGCAGTATTATAGTAGTTATATTCTTGTATATAGGGAGCAGTATTATAGTAGTTATATTCTTGTATATAGGGAGCAGTATTATAGTAGTTATATTCTTGTATATAGGGAGCAGTATTATAGTAGTTATATTCTTGTATATAGGGAGCAGTTTTATAGTAGTTATATTCTTGTACATAGGAGCAGTATTATAGTAGTTATATTCTTGTATATAGGAGAAGTATTATAGTAGTTATATTCTTGTACATAGGAGCAGTATTATAGTAGTTATATTCTTGTACATAGGAGCAGTATTATAGTAGTTATATTCTTGTACATAGGGATAGTATTATAGTAGTTATATTCTTGTATATAGGGGGCAGTATTATAGTAGTTATATTCTTGTACATAGGGGGCAGTATTATAGTAGTTATATTCTTGTATATAGGAGCAGTATTATAGTAGTTATATTCTGGTATATAGGGAGCAGTATTATAGTGGTTATATTCTTGTACATAGGAGCAGTATTATAGTAGTTATATTCTTGTATATAGGGAGCAGTATTATAGTAGTTATATTCTTGTATATAGGAGCAGTATTATAGTAGTTATATTCTTGTATATAGGGGCAGTATTATAGTAGTTATATTCTTGTATATAGGGGCAGTATTATAGTAGTTATATTCTTGTATATAGGAGCAGTATTATAGTAGTTATATTCTTGTACATAGGGGCAGTATTATAGTAGTTATATTCTTGTACATAGGGGCAGTATTATAGTAGTTATATTCTTGTATATAGGAGCAGTATTATAGTAGTTATATTCCTGTATATAGGGGCAGTATTATAGTAGTTATATTCTTGTATATAGGGGCAGTATTATAGTAGTTATATTCTTGTATATAGGAGCAGTATTATAGTAGATATATTCTTGTACATAGGAGCAGTATTATAGTAGTTATATTCTTGTATATAGGAGCAGTATTATAGTAGTTATATTCTTGTATATAGGAGCAGTATTATAGTAGTTATATTCTTGTATATAGGGGCAGTATTATAGTAGTTATATTCTTGTATATAGGGGCAGTATTATAGTAGTTATATTCTTGTATAAGAGCGGTATTATACAGTCATGGCCAAAAGTTTTGAGAATGACACCAAAATGATATTTTCCCATGATCTGCTGCCCTCTGGTTTGTCTGATGTTTATATCACATACAGAAATATAATTACAATCATATTAAGAGACCAAAAGGTTATATTGACAGTTAGAATGAGTTAATGCAGCAAGTCAATATCTGCAGTGTTGCCCCTTCTTCTTCAGGACCTCTGCAATTCTCCCTGGCTGCTCTCAATCAACTTCTGGAGAAATCCTGACTGATCGCCGTCCATTCTTCCATTCTTCCATTCTTCCATTCTTGCATAATCAATGCTTGCATTTTGGCAGAATTTGTTGGTTTTGTTTGTCCTCCCGTCTCTTGATGATTGACCACAAGTTCTCAATGGGATTAAGATCTGGGGAGTTTCCAGGCCATGGACCCAAAATGTCTATGCTTTGTTCCCTGAGCCATTTAGTTATCACCTTTGCTTTATGGCAAGGTGCTCCATCATGCTGGAAAAGGCATTGTTGGGCGCCAAACTGCTCTTGGACGGTTGGGAGAAGTTGCTCTTGGAGGACATTCTGGTACCATTCTTTATTCATGGCTGTGTTTTTAGGCAAGACTGTGAGTGAGCCGATTCCCTTGGCTGAGAAGCAACCCCACACATGAATGGTTTCAGGATGCTTTACAGTTGGCATGAGACAAGACTGGTGGTAGCGCTCACCTCTTTTTCTCCAAATAAGCTGTTTTCCAGATGTCCCAAACAATCGAAAAGGGGATTCATCAGAGAAAATGACTTTCCCCCAGTCCTCAGCAGTCCACTCCCTGTATCTTTCCCCCAGTCCTCAGCAGTCCACTCCCTGTACCTTTCCCCCAGTCCTCAGCAGTCCACTCCCTGTACCTTTCCCCCAGTCCTCAGCAGTCCACTCCCTGTACCTTTCCCCCAGTCCTCAGCAGTCCACTCCCTGTACCTTTCCCCCAGTCCTCAGCAGTCCACTCCCTGTACCTTTCCCCCAGTCCTCAGCAGTCCACTCCCTGTACCTTTCCCCCAGTCCTCAGCAGTCCACTCCCTGTACCTTTCCCCCAGTCCTCAGCAGTTCACTCCCTGTACCTTTCCCCCAGTCTTCAGCAGTCCACTCCCTGTACCTTTCCCCCAGCTCTCAGCAGTCAACTCCCTGTACCTTTCCCCCAGTCCTCAGCAGTCCACTCCCTGTACCTTTCCACCAGTCCTCAGCAGTCCACTCCCTGTACCTTTCCCCCAGTCCTCAGCAGTCCACTCCCTGTACCTTTCCACCAGTCCTCAGCAGTCCACTCCCTGTACCTTTCCCCCAGTCCTCAGCAGTCCACTCCCTGTACCTTTCCCCCAGTCCTCAGCAGTCCACTCCCTGTACCTTTCCCCCAGTCCTCAGCAGTCCACTCCCTGTACCTTTCCCCCCAGTCCTCAGCAGTCCACTCCCTGTACCTTTCCCCCAGTCCTCAGCAGTCCACTCCCTGTACCTTTCCCCCAGTCCTCAGCAGTCCACTCCCTGTACCTTTCCCCCAGTCCTCAGCAGTCCACTCCCTGTACCTTTCCCCCAGTCCTCAGCAGTCCACTCCCTGTACCTTTTCCCCAGTCCTCAGCAGTCCACTCCCTGTACCTTTCCCCCAGTCCTCAGCAGTCCACTCCCTGTACCTTTCCCCCAGTCCTCAGCAGTCCACTCCCTGTACCTTTCCCCCAGTCCTCAGCAGTCCACTCCCTGTACCTTTCCCCCAGTCCTCAGCAGTCCACTCCCTGTACCTTTCCCCCAGTCCTCAGCAGTTCACTCCCTGTACCTTTCCCCCAGTCTTCAGCAGTCCACTCCCTGTACCTTTCCCCCAGCTCTCAGCAGTCAACTCCCTGTACCTTTCCCCCAGTCCTCAGCAGTCCACTCCCTGTACCTTTCCACCAGTCCTCAGCAGTCCACTCCCTGTACCTTTCCACCAGTCCTCAGCAGTCCACTCCCTGTACCTTTCCACCAGTCCTCAGCAGTCCACTCCCTGTACCTTTCCCCCAGTCCTCAGCAGTCCACTCCCTGTACCTTTCCCCCAGTCCTCAGCAGTCCACTCCCTGTACCTTTCCCCCAGTCCTCAGCAGTCCACTCCCTGTACCTTTCCCCCCAGTCCTCAGCAGTCCACTCCCTGTACCTTTCCCCCAGTCCTCAGCAGTCCACTCCCTGTACCTTTCCCCCAGTCCTCAGCAGTCCACTCCCTGTACCTTTCCCCCAGTCCTCAGCAGTCCACTCCCTGTACCTTTCCCCCAGTCCTCAGCAGTCCACTCCCTGTACCTTTCCCCCAGTCCTCAGCAGTCCACTCCCTGTACCTTTCCCCCAGTCCTCAGCAGTCCACTCCCTGTACCTTTCCCCCAGTCCTCAGCAGTCCACTCCCTGTACCTTTTGCAGAATATCAGTCGGTCCCTGATGTTTTTTCTGGAGAGAAGTGGCTTCTTTGCTGCCCTCCTTGAAACCAGGCCTTGCTCAAAGAGTCTCCGCCTCACAGTGCGTGCAGAAGCACTCACACCAGCCTGCTGCCATTCCTGAGCAAGCTCGGCACTGCTGGTAGTCCGATCCCGCAGCTGAAACAGTTTTAAGATACGGTTCTGGCGCTTGCTGGTCTTTCTTGGGCGCCCTGGAGCCTTTTTGACAACAATGGAAGCTCTCTCCTTGAAGTTCTTGATGATGCGATAGATTGTTGACTGAGGTGCGATCTTTCTAGCTGCGATACTCTTCCCTGTTAGGCCATTTTTGTGCAGTGCAATGATGGCTGCACATGTTTCTTTAGAGATAACCATGGTTAACTGAAGAGAAACAATGATACCAAGCACCAGCCTCCTTTTACACTGTCCAGTGGTGTCATTCTTACTTAATCATGACTGATTGATCGCCAGCCCTGTCCTCATCAACACCCACACCTGTGTTAATGGAACAATCACTAAAACGATGTTAGCTGCTCCTTTTAAGGCAGGACTGCAATGATGTTGAAATGTGTTTTGGGGGTTAAAGTTCATTTTCTAGGCAAATATTGACTTTGCAAGTAATTGCTGTTAAGCTGATCACTCTTTATGACATTCTGGAGTATATGCAAATTGCCATTAGAAAATCTAAAGCAGTAGACTTTGCTAAAATTAATATTTGCATCATTCTCAAAACTTTTGGCCATGACTGTAGATACTTATTTCATTTTACCTGGGGGGACAATTTTACCATCAATATCTGTTTATGAATGAAGGTTTTCAGCTCTTTCAGGTCTGTCTGTCTTGGAATTTTATTCATTTTTGATGGTATTTATTTTATGGTCACACACGGTAGTCTTGATGGATGGTGCACAGAGGTTGGGTTGTCTATGACTGCTAATCTTTTTGCAGTTACATAGTTATAATGGTTGAAATAACATATAGAAGTCCAGCTGAGGGATTGGGAAGGACAATGGCGTGTGTTCTGGATACGGCATGTAGAGTGGGTAGTTTTTTATTTTTTCTGCTTCCACACAATACAAGCAAATCAATAGTATTTATGAAAAATTCTCTGAGGTCGTTGTTTTCCTCTTCATAATAAAATACCGTGTTACAATCTGTAGGGACTACAAGACATTCATCACGTAGCTCATTGTGCCGTTCCTCCATCCTGCCCCACTTCTTGTATCCTTTGCCTTCTTTGTACACCAGACTCCAGACGCGAGACGATTTGCCAAGAAGCCATTATAACATCCTTCTCAAGAACAATTATTTCAACAGCCCGTCATCTGAAAAGAAGTCACTTTTCCACTTTAGGTCTAATCTGGATGAAGTTTGTATCCAAAAGTTGCATTTTTATTAGGAACTGGATACTTGTGAAATGAATCTCGGTTAATCATTTCCCCCTTCAAAGTTCAGAGATGGACGGTGCCCAGGAACAATACAGATCATATACTATGGAAAGAGGAATCATGGTAGAATTCAAAGGAGACAACTCCACCCTCGTAAAAGAGGCACTAATGAAACACGACAACCCGTTCACTGTTTCTAATATCG
>JARQOC010000003.1:20611188-20820324 GCA_033576535.1 Allobates femoralis
AGAAACCTTAAGAGCTACCAGCTGGCCAGCGTGACGTCCCCCAGCCTCATTGTGGAGTGTGGCGATGAAATGATGCAGTCTTGCGTTATTAAAAACGTCAAAAAGAATCCCAACTTTGATGTGTGCGTCCTCTTCATGGAAGTGGTAAGAGCCTTAATACAGTAAACAGACTTTCCTCCCCGACCCTTGCGTTGTAAGAAAGGCCCAGGTGCTTGTAAAACGCTCTTGGCCTGGATTCAGCTACTTTTATAAGCCGATATTCCGGAGGTGCGAGAGAGCGAGCATGTGTTTCTTATATCACGGGGCTGAATGAAAGCTGTCCATCAGCAGCTGGAAACCAGCACCGGGATTATTATCTGCCACCATGTAGAACGTGTTGGCCGGAGACTGGGCAGGAAGCCTTCTTCTAGGACTTAAGGACATGATGAGTCTCATATCACAAGTTCATCAAGCATAAGGCTGGCTTCACACCACCGTTTTGAGGATCTGGGTCTATTCATTTTTAAACAGATAGGCAGGGATCCTGTTTTGCCTCCCAAGTATCCCTATGGTGCCGGATTGGTCACATATGACCATCCTTTGTGTGTATTCGGTTCTGGATTAGTTCTGTCCTGTTTTTTCCGGGACCCAGAATAGGAGACTGCACCGTTTTTGGGCGCACCAGACAAAAACGGACAAATGAATCCGAAGCAGTCCAGAGCAGATATAATGGATGCCTATGGTGCCGGATCTGGGAAAGAAAAAGGATCGTTTCCCGAATCCGGTTTTATCTACTGAGCATGCTCAGAACAAATGCACTGTTCCTCCGAATATCTGTTCCAGAGATCTCTCTCTCTCTCTTTCTTTCTCTCATTTCCTATGGCTGCAGGTCTTGCTGCAGCTTTTCTATGGGAAAAATGAATCCTGTAAAAAACTGAATCCAGCGCCATAATTGCCATCCGTTTCCACACATCCCTGCCGGTACGTCTGGTCCTGTAAATTACAGGATCCAGATGGACAGACAAAAACCATGGTGTGAAGCCAGCCAAAGAAAGATAGGAGTTGCTTATATTTGTATCAGCTGTACTACGTAACAATGTTGCAATATAGATGAGTATTTTTTAATGATTATTTCATATCTCAGTATGAAATCTACTCTGAGAGGAGCTTTCTCCCCTGCTCCTTCTACTCTGAGCTTTCTCCTTTGTCTCTGGTACACTGGGAGGAACATTGTCCTCTGACCCCTCTACTCTTGGAGGAGCTTTTTTTCTGTCCTTTCTACTTTGTAAGAGGAGAAACTACCGGTAGCTCCTCTGTCCCTTCTACTCTGAAAGCTCTCTCATCTGCCCTCTCCACTCTGAGAGTAATAGGTTGAGATTCCATGGATCTCTTCTGTTTGTTTATCCCTGTCAAATTAACTTAATTCAAGTGCATGCGTGAAGTTATAATATCAGACAGACAGTCAGATATATAGAACTTCTCTTGAAGAGAAATGGCACAGAAGTGCCTTTATTATTATCTTATTATCGACATCAGCTTTTACACAGCACAAAGGAGGGAGGTATCAAGGCTAAGCCTCTTTAGGATTCAACCAATCATGGCAATGTCCCGAGTCCATGTATAGATAAGAGTTCTGTCCATATATGGTTGTCTTCCTTCTTACATTCCAAAGCTTTTCAAAGAGATGTTCCTTTGTTCACTAACTGTTTCAGGTGGTTCACTCAAAATATGAAGTAACACACGAGTGCAGACAACATACAATGTGTATATCAAGGTTTTCATAATATATACATCAAAGTGCAGACATAGATGACTAATATAAAATTTAAATAAATAAAATAATAATAAAAAAAAAAAATATATATATATATATATAGAAAGTTGATATATATTAATTGTCATAAAATATAGCAGAATATAGGTATAGATATTTGGTACAGTATTTATCAGGGTTTCATAATGTTTTTTAGATTTAGATTTTAGAATCGTATCCTTAACAAGTGAAGCATTCTTTTCCGCCCCCTTTACTCCAGGAGGAGCTTTCTACTCTGCCTCCTCTATTCTGGCAGGAGCTTTCCTCTCTGACCCCTCTACTCTGGGAGGAACTTTCTCCTCTGACCCCTCTATTCTGTGAGGAGCTTACTCCTCTGCCCCCTCTACTCTGGAGGAACTGTTTTCTCTGTCCCCTCTACTCTATGAGGAACTTTCTCAGCTGCCCACTCTACTCTGGGAGGAGCATTTCTCTCTTACCTCTCTACTCTGGGAAGGAGCTTTCTCTTCTTCCCTCTCTACTCTGGGAAGAGCTTTCTCTTCTTTCCCCTCTAGTCTGGGAGGAGCTTTCTCCTCTTCCCCTCTACTCTGGGAGAAGCTTTTGCCTCTGCCTCCTCTACTAAGGGAGGAGCTTTCTCCTTTGCCCTCTCTACTCTGGGAGGAGCTTTCTCCTCTGATGCCTCTACTCTGGGAGGAGCTTTCTCCTCTGACCCCTCTACTCTGGGAGGAGTTTTCTCCTCTGCCCCCTCTACTCTGGGAGAAGCTTTTTTCTCTGACTCCTCTATTTTTGAGGAGCTTTCTCCTCTACCTCCTTTGCTTTCTGAGTATAAGCTGCGAGAAGTGAAGTGACAATTGCCCTAAGCATATTTTTGACCTCACAAGTCTTTTTTGTTAAAACATAGAAAGTAATGGTATGTTGCAGAAGACATGTTTAGAATGTTCTTCATACAGCAGAAATATCTCAATTACCTTCATCTTCCCCTGTTGTTTAGAGGCTGCCCAGAGAAGATCTCTACTGTCCTCCCATTATTGTAAAGGTGATTGATAATCGGCAGTTTGGACGGAAACCCATAGTGGGACAATGTACCATTAACTCGTTGGAGGAGTATCACTGTGACCCCAGTTTGGAGGAAGCCGATATGGATGAAGGAATGGCAGGTAAAAGATAAAACCCCTGTTATATAGGAAATCAGCACAATGATTTTTCGTTTTTACATCTGCACATAAATGGAAACTAATTACATTGATGATGAACCTGAACATTGACACATTGAGACTGGGGGTTACTGTTAGGGAGTATTGGGTCAGTGACAACGTTAATCCAAATTTAATCTCTCAGTGTGTGAATTATGCTCATAAAAGTAAAAAATGTTTATACCATGTTAGCTTGTAGATAGAAAAAATATTAGAATCTGAGAGTCCTCAGTGGTTGATACCTTTTAATGGCTAACTGAGAAGAACAAGCTTTCAAGACTCTATGGCCCCTTCATCAGGCTGATAATGACACAAATTCTGAAGACACACATCTACTCTATAATTGCCGTAGGCATTTTTGTGTCGGCCCCCGAAATCGCCGTGGCTATGTCACGCTGTGACGTCACCACGCGCGAGCAATGGCCGCGAAGCGGCCATTGCGAGTCGCTGGCCGAAAATAGAACCAGAGGGTCGGCTACAAAGTTAGCGATTTACCGCTGAGGTAGCGCGAGCAATGGCCGCGAGGCCATTGCGAGTCGCTACCTCAGCTGCCGCACGTCCCACTATACTTTCAATGGGGATTCATTGCGACTCGCTGTGCAGCGCGAGCAATGGCCGTGAGGCCATTGCGAGTCGCTACGTCAGCCGCCGCAAGTCCCCTTATACTTTGAATGGGGATCCATGCGAGTCGCTGGGTAGTGCAAGCATTGCGAGCACTATGACAATCATCATCACAATCATCATCATCATCATCCACAACTATGCAAGACCCCCCCTCAATGGCCCGCACAGACCCCCCCCCCCCTCAATGGCCGCACAGACCCCCCCCCCCTCAATGGCCGCACAGACCCCCCCCCCCTCAATGGCCGCACACAGACCCCCCCCCTCAATGGCCGCACAGACCCCCCCCCCCCCCTCAATGGCCGCACAGACCCCCCCCCTCAATGGCCGCACAGACCCCCCCCCCCCTCAATGGCCGCACAGCCCCCCCCCTCAATGGCCGCACAGACCCCCCCCCAGGCCGCACAGACCCCCCCCCCCCCTCAATGGCCGCACAGACCCCCCCCCCTCAATGGCCGCACAGACCCCCCCCCCCTCAATGGCCGCACAGACCCCCCCCCCCCTCAATGGCCGCACAGACCCCCCCCCCTCCCCCCTCAATGGCCGCACAGACCCCCCCCCCCTCAATGGCCGCACAGACCCCCCCCCCCTCAATGGCCGCACAGACCCCCCCCCTCCCCCCTCAATGGCCGCACAGCCCCCCCCCCCCTCAATGTCCCAAAGTCAGCTGTGACCGCCTGGCCCTTGGACACTGGCTGCCATGCACACATCAGCTGGTAGGCTCCCATCACTTACCCACTGAGGACGGATCACTTCCAGCACCTCTTCACATGGCAGTGCTCTGCACTTCTGAATCGTCCTCTCCTCACTCAGACACCTGGCAGGTTCCTATCCAGCCTACTCACTCCCAGCTGCAACCCAGTGAGTCAATCAGCACATCTTCACTCACACACAGACCTGACATGTGATTAACCCCCTGTGCACCATTCAGGTTTAGCCCAGCAAAGCACTCCAAAAAGTATTGAACACACCCCAATAAGTATTGAACGCGCCCCAAAAAGTATTGAACGCACCCCAATAAGTATTGAACGCGCCCCAAAAAGTATTGAACGCACCCCAATAAGTATTGAACGCGCCCCAAAAAGTATTGAACGCGCCCCAAAAAGTATTGAACACACCCCAATAAGTATTGAACGCGTCACAATAAGTATTGAACGCGCCCCAAAAAGTATTGAACACACCCCAATAAGTATTGAACACGCCCCAAAAAGTATTGAACGCACCCCAATAAGTATTGAACACACCCCAATAAGTATTGAACGCGTCACAATAAGTATTGAACGCGCCCCAAAAAGTATTGAACGCGTCCCAATAAGTATTGAACACACCCCAATAAGTATTGAACACACCCCAATAAGTATTGAACGCGCCCCAAAAAGTATTGAACGCACCCCAATAAGTATTGAACGCGCCCCAAAAAGTATTGAACGCGCCACAAAAAGTATTGAACGCGTCCCAATAAGTATTGAACACACCCCAATAAGTATTGAACGCGCCCAAAAAAGTATTGAACGCACCCCAATAAGTATTGAACGCGCCCCAAAAAGTATTGAACGCGCCCCAAAAAGTATTGAACACACCCCAATAAGTATTGAACGCCCCCCAAAAAGTATTGAACACGCCCCAAAAAGCATTGAACGCGCCCCAAAAAGCATTGAACGCGCCCCAATAAGTATTGAACGCACCCCAAAAAGCATTGAACGCGCCCCAATAAGTATTGGACCCCCCCCAAAAAGTATTGGACTCCCCCAAAAAGTAGCTATAACTACTATATTCAAATTAATGCACGTTCTAGAATCCCGATGCATTTGCATCGGGCTCACAGCTAGTATATACATAAGCTGGGTGAGATGATGCAGTAAATACGACCGGTGACGTAAAGCAGAGTCAGGCTAGGGAGGGGAGAGGAGCTCGGGAGGTAAAGTCAAAATTCCGAGATGAGAGGAACCGATTGTATTATTGTTCTATGATTAGTGGCCTGTGGTTTTCAGAATTTGTGTCATTGTCAGCCTGATGAATGGGCCATAGTGTCCCGAAAGCTTGCTTTGCTCATAAATGCAGCATCCAAAGGAGCACTTATTCATTTTAGGATGATGTAACTTGATGAAGTGAAGTCTGTATGAAAATACAGCCCATTACTTTGGGTACAAGCTAATGACACTGACACTGGGGAACAGGATAATGACCCTGGGGGTACAGGATAATGACACTGGGGGTGCAGGATAATGATACTGAGGGGTACAGGATAATGACCCTGGGGTACAGGATAATGACACTAGGGGTACAGGATAATGACACTGGGGGTACAGGATAATGACACTGGGTTACAGGATAATGACACTGAGGTACAGGATAATGACACTGGGGGTACAGGATAATGACACTGGGGGTACAGGATAATGACCCTGGGGGTACAGGATAATGACCCTGGGGGTACAGGATAATGACACTGGGGGAACAGGATAATGACCCTGGGGGTACAGGATAATGACACTGGGGGTACAGGATAATGACACTGAGGGGTACAGGATAATGACACTGGGGTACAGGATAATGACACTGGGGGTACAGGATAATGACACTGGGGGTACAGGATAATGACACTGACACTCAGTATACAGGATAATGACACTGGGGGTACAGGATAATGACACTGGGGTACAGGATAATGACACTGGGGTACAGGATAATGACACTGGGGGTACAGGATAATGACACTGGGGTACAGGATAATGACACTGGGGGTACAGGATAATGACACTGGGGTACAGGATAATGACACAGGGGTACAGGATAATGACTCTGACACTGGGGTACAGGATAATGACACTGGGGGTACAGGATAATGACACTGGGGGTACAGGATAATGACACTGGGGGTACAGGATAATGACACTGGGGGTACAGGATAATGACACTGGGGGGTACAGGATAATGACACTGGGGTACAGGATAATGACACTGGGGGTACATGATAATGACACTGGGGTACAGGATAATGACACTGACACTGGGGTACAGGATAATGACACTGGGGGTACCGGATAATGACACTGGGGGTACAGGATAATGACTCTGACACTGGGGTACAGGATAATGACACTGGGGGTACAGGATAATGACACTGGGGGTACAGGATAATGACACTGGGGGGTACAGGATAATGACACTGGGGTACAGGATAATGACACTGACACTGGGGGTACAAGATAATGACACTGGGTACAGGATAATGACACTGACAACTGGGGTACAGGATAAATGACACTGGGGTACAGGATAATACACTGACAGACTAATGACGGGTACAGGATAATGACACTGGGGGTACAGGATAATGACACTGGGGGTACAGGATAATGACACTGGGGTACAGGATAATAACACTGGGGGTACAGGATAATGACACTGGGGTACAGGATAATGACACTGGGGGTACAGGATAATGACACTGGGGGTACAGATAATGACACTGGGGGAACAGGATAATGACCCTGGGGGTACAGGATAATGACACTGGGGGTAACAGGATAATGACCCTGGGGGTACAGGATAATGACACTGGGGGTAATACAGGATAATGACACTGAGGGGTACAGGATAATGACACTGGGGTACAGGATAATGACCTGTGGGGTACAGGATAATGACACTGGGGGTACAGGATAATGACACTGGGGGTACAGGATAATGACACTGACACTCAGTATACAGGATAACTGGACATGACACTGGGGGTACAGGATAATGACACTGGGGTACAGGATAATGACAATGACACATGGGGGTACAGGATAATGACACTGGGGGTACAAGGATAATGACACTGGGGGTACAGGATAATGACACTGGGGGTACATGATAATGACTCTGACACTGGGGGTACAGGATAATGACACTGGGGTACAGGATAATGACACTGACACTGGGGGTACAGGATAATGAACACTGGGGGTACATATAATGACTCTGACACTGGGGGTACAGGATAATGACACTGGGGGTACAGGATAATGACACTGGGGTACAGGATAATACAGATAACATAACTGGGGTACAGGATAATGACACTGACACTGGGGTACAGGATAATGACACTGGGGAGGTACATAATATGACACTGGGGGTACAGGATATAATGACACTGGGTAAGATATGACACTGGGGTACAGGATAATGGACACTGGGGTACAGGAATAATGACACTGGGGTACAGATATGACACTGGGGTACAGGATAATGACACTGAACTGGACAGGAAATACACTGGGTACAGATAATGACACTGGGGTACAGATAATACCACACTGGGGTACAGATAATGACACTGGGGTACAGGATAATGACACTGGGGTACAGGATAATGACACTGGGGGTACAGATAAACTGGGTAAGTAATGACACTGGGGTACAGGATAATGACACTGGGGTACAGATAATGACACTGGGTAAGATAATGACACTGGGTACAGTATAATGACACTGGGGTACAGGATAATGACACTGGTACGGATAATGACACTGGGGTACAGATAATGACACTGGGTACAGATAATGACACTGGGTAAGAATCAGGTAAATAATGACACTGGGGTAAGGATAATGACACTGGGGTACAGATAATGACACTGACACTGGGTACAGATATGACACTGGGTACAGATAATGAACATGTACGATATACATGGGGTACAGGAATAATGACACTGGGTACAGGATAATGACACTGGGGTACAGATATGACACTGGGGTACAGATAATAACAACTGGGGTACAGATAATGACACTGGGACAGGAATATGACATGGATACATGGTACAATAATGACACTGAAGGGTACAGGATAATGACACTGGGGTACAGGATAATGACACATGGTACAGATAATGACACTGGGTACAGGATAATGACACTGGGGGTACAGGATAATGACACTGGGAGGATAATCACTGGGGTACAGGATAATGACACTGGGGTACAGGATAATGACACTGGGGTACAGGATAATGACACTGGGGTACAGGATAATGACACTGGACCACTGGGGTACAGGATAATGACACTGGGGGTACAGGATAATGACATGCATGGGGGTACAGGATAATGACACTGGGGGTTACAGAGATAATGACACTGGGGTACAGGATAATGACACTGGGGTACAGGATAATGACACTGACATGGGGGTTACACGGAAGTAATGACACTGGGGTACAGGATAATGACACGGGGGTACAGGATAAATGACACTGGGGTACAGGATAATGACACTGGGGGTACAGGATAATGGGGACACTGGGGTACAGGATAATGACACTGGGTACAGGATAATATGACACTGGGGGTACAGGATAATGACACTGAGCACTGGGTACAGGATAATGACACTGGGGTACAGGATAATGACACTGACACTGGGGTACAGGATAATGACACTGGGGGTACAGGATAATGACACTACTGGGTACAGGGTACAGGATAATGACACTGGGGGTACAGGATAATGACACATGGGGTACAGGATAATGAATGACACTGGGGGTACAGGATAATGACACTGGGGGTACAGGATAATGACACACTGGGGTACAGGATAATGACACTGGGGTACAGGATAATGACACTGGGGGTACAGGATAATGACACTGGGGGTACAGGATAATGACACTGGGGTACAGGATAATGACACTGGGGGGTAATAGGATAATGACACTGGGGTACAGGATAATGACACTGGACACTGGGGTACAGGATAATGACACTGGGGGTACAGGAAATGACACTGGGGGTACAGGATAATGACACTGGGGGTACAGGATAATGACACTGGGGTACAGGATAAGACACTGACACTGGGGGTACAAGATAATGACACTGGGGTACAGGATAATGACACTGACACTGGGTACAGGATAATGACACTGGGTACAGGATAATGACACTGACACTGGGGGTACAGGATAATGACACTGGGGTACAGGATAATGACACTGGGGGTACAGGATATAATGACCTGACACTGGGGTACAGATAATGACACTGGGTACAGGATATAATGACACTGGGGTACAGATAATGACACTGGGGTACAGGATAATGACACTGACACTGGGGTACGGATAATGACACTGGGGGTACAGGATAATGACACACACTGGGGTACAGAATATGACACTGGGGTACAGGATAATGACACTGGGGGTACAGGATAATGACACTGGGGGTACAGGATAATAACACTGGGGGGTACAGGATAATGACACTGGGATACAGGATAATGACACTGGGGGTACAGGATAATGACACTCAGGGTACTGGATAATGACACTGGGGGACAGGATAATGACACTGACACTGGGGGTACAGGATAATGACACTGGGGGACAGGATAATGACACTGGGGACAGGATAATACACTGGGGTACATGATAATGACACTGGGGGTACAGGATAATGACACTGGGGGTACAGGATAATGACACTGGGGGTACAGGATAATGACACTGACACTGGGGTACAGGATAATGACACTGGGGGTACAGGATAATGACACTGGAGGTACAGGACTCAGACGTTGTATTTTCTCGAGTCTCTTCCCTGGATCAGGGCTCCCGAGTCTTCGGTGTCTGGGTCGGTATAATACTGGTAGATTTATAGGATATATTTTGGATTTTATGGAGCGAGGTCTGCTCTATAAATCCGTTATGTTCCATCTCTTGTAAATTCCTTATAACTTTTACACTTGATTCTATTTTCGACGTGTGTGATATAAGTTTCTATAAAGTGTTATATTCACTGACACTTAACTAATAGGAAAGTGCTGATCTGATGACTCCACATCATTTCTGGCCAACTGGAGATTTTCAGTGTAATTGGTCCATTATTCCCAAGAAAGCTTCCCTGTGAGGAGTGAGGAGGTAGAGAGTCAACCTTCCTCGCCGCTAAGGAAGTCTTGTATGAAATGTACATCTCCCAACAGGCTGTGTACCCTACAGCTCCGGGGCCCCTCATTATACCTAAGGCGGCTGTTTATGGCTGGCGTAAAGAAAATAATAGAATCAGTGGAGGTCCAACCACTGTGACCACAAGGGATCACCAAAGCGGTATGACCTCTCATCTAACCTCAGCTCCTCTCCTCTTCTTTTTGAAGACGTATCTGTGAAAGTGAACAGTGAAATTTTGCTGTTTTCTGCAGTTCCAGATACATTTTGGTGGTCTTGGGTTATCTTTGCATTCGATTTAATGGCACCGTGTAATGCTACTGTCATGATTCCTCATGCAGTGCACCTCAGATGCAATAAGAATAATTGCTGTGTTTGGTATCTGGTTGTGTTGAGCTGTCAGTATTTGATTGACAGTGTAGTCTTCCTTTATGGTTCTGGAGGTGCTGGTTGCTCAGTCTTCCCTGTGATTGCTCTGCTACTTAAACTGAGCACCCCTCCTTGAACACGATCAGTTGTACATTCTATGTGAAGTGGTGTTTGGCCTACACTCCTTTGTCTGTTTTGTCTAATATTTGTTATCTGATTCCGAATTGCTGCTAGATTTCCCTTTTGACTGCCCCCTGTACTTGTTGTGAACTCCTGGTGTTCTGAACCCTGGACCATGACCTCAATACGCCTCTGTTGACTCCCTGAATCCTCTTTGTGCTCTCCTGCAAACCTGTAATGCATTGTAAGGATTAAATGAAAAAGTGGCACTCACCAGGAGTAGGTGCAATCTTCTTTATTGTGGTTCACCAATTACATGTAGTGCAGGGAGGAGAGAGGAAGGAGCGGACGACGGCAAACCATTTTGCTCTGGGGGGCACTTCTACGGATCCCGAAACGGTTTGTCATAGTCCACTCCTTCCCCTCTCCTCCAGGCACTTCTTGTAATCGGTGAACCACAATAAAGAAGACTTCCACCTTCTCCTGGTGAGTGTCACTTTTTCACTCTCTTCTAAATTATTATTATTATTATTATTATTATTAATTTATAGAGCACCATTGATTCCATGGTGCTGTACATGAGAAAGGGATACATACAAACAAGTTAAAAATACAATAAACAAACTAACAGTGACAGACTGATACAGAGGGGAGAGAGGACCCTGCCCTTGCGGGCTTACATTCTACAGGGCAGTGGGTAGCGAGACACAGTAGGTTGGGTCTGCTCTGGTGGTGGTGGAGCGTCGGATCCAGTGGTGGTGGAGTGCCAGATCCAGTGGTGGTGAGGTGGCACTGTGGTCATTGCAGGGTGTAAGCTGTTCTGAAGAGATGGGCTTTCAGATTTCGCTTGAAGGTTCTGAGTTTGGGGGACAGTCGGACGTTTTGGGGTGCAGAATTCCAGAGGATGGGGGATGCTCGGGCGAAGTCTTGCAGGTGGTTAGATGAGGAATGTACAAGTGTGAAGGAAAGGAGGAGGTCTTGGGAAGATCGGAGGTTACGAGTTGAATGATATCAGGAGATTAGTTCAGAGATATATGGGGGGGACAGATTGTGGACGGCTTTGTAAGTCAATGTTAATAGTTTGAATTGGATATCGCTGAGGGAATCGGGAGCCAGTGGAGGGATTTGCAGAGCGGGAGAAGTGGAGGAGCAGCGAGGAGAGAGGTGGATTAGTCGGGCAGCAGAGTTATGGACAGATTGGAGAGGTGCAAGAGTGTGAGCAGGGAGGCCACAGAGGAGGAGATTGCAGTAGTTGAGGCGGGAGATGATGAGGGCATGCACTAGTAGTTTCGTAGATTGAGGGTTCAGAAAGGGATGGATTCTGGAGATATTTTTGAGTTGGACGGCGGCAGGAGGTGGTGAGAGGTTGGATGTGCGGTTTGGAGGATAAGGCAGAGTCAAGAATTACTCGAGACAGTGGACTTCAGGTACAGGGCAAAGTGTGATATCATTTATTGTGATAGACAGATCAGGTAAGGGAGGTGTGTGAGATGGGGAAAGAGGATGAGTTCAGTTTTGTCTACGTTTAGTTTAAGGAACTGAGAGGAGAAGGAGGAGGGTATGGCTGATAGACACTCCGGGATTCTGGACAGCAGAGAGGTGACGTCTGGGTCAGAGAGGTAGATCTGAGTGTCATCAGCGTACAGGTGGTACTGGAATCATGGGACTTTTGAGTTGTCCTAGGCCAAGGGTATAGATGGAAAAAAGAAGGGGTCCCAGGACAGAGCCTTGAGGGACCCCAACAGAGAGAGGATGGGGCGAGAAGGTAGTCCATGTCTGATTGTCTATACAAGTGTGCACATACATGTCAGTATCCTGTGGTGCCCAGCGGTTTCTTCTTCTGAGTGAATGTATTGTAAGGATTTACACAGGAATCTAATAGCTTATGGAGCACAGACTGAGACCAGGTTTTAAGCAGAACAAGACACGTGGCAGATCGGCAGTTAATAAATGTGAGATGCTTCAAGTTCATCAACAGACAACAAACGGGAAAGTCTTTTTAGAAGCAATTCACATCAGAAACAGTCTATGAGTTTGGTAACTCCCAGGAAAGCATGAGATGCACATTGACGCAGTTATCGTGTTCATCTGCATGTGCCGATACATTTGCTAAGTGTCCTTTTTTCTTAGTGTTCCAGTGTGCAGGGATTAACCTTATAGGCCTGAGAAATGTAGTCACAAGAACAAATCCCGAACTTGAAACTATGCAGCGTAGTTTAAGAAAAGTTCTGCAAAGTCCAGAGAAACTACAACTGCACTAAACTAACTGGGAAGCTGCACAGGGCTTACATTTCACAGGGCAGGTAGGCTGAAGCTAAGTCTGAAATATATGTCACAGAAGTAGGTTTGCAGGAGAAGCATTTGCAGGTGTTGAAGATAGAGAAGGACTGCAGACACAGGAAAAGCTGGAGTGGAATTGCCAGAGGAGGTTCACTTGAGGATCACAGGAATCAGGAAGCCAGGAATTCAACTGAATACTCAAGCATGGCTAGATGGTAGGCTGAGGTTTATAAAGGCAGAGGAGGATTACATGAACAAGAGCGAAGCAGTGGACACCATCCTGAAAAGGGGCAAGACAAACAGAATGCCAATGGAAGATCCACAGTCCTAACAAAACCTGACCTTGTCCCGTTGCATGACTGTCTCTACTCCTGAGTACTATGAGTTCTCCTGGAACCTGACCCTGACTTCTCTGTTGCCTATACTCCTGTAGGTATTGACTGTGTCACACGCCAGCTATTAGTAGTGTCTAGCGTCATATTCACCCTAGCTATTAGTGACTAACATCCCAACTATGTTCTGGTCACTGCAAGCTTGGATTTGCTAAGCAAAATTAGCTTTGTTTGTTGGGGGAGCCAGGAGCTAGACATTGGGTTCTCCATAGAAGATGCATATTGATGTGTCAACTCCTTAATTAGCTCCTTACTATTTCCATGACAATGAGTTGGAGTGCAGAAGGGTGTAACTTTTTTTCATCTTATGAACAGGTAAAGTAAAAGAGAATCTGAGATTTATAAAATCCAAGTAAAATGTTTCATGACTTTTCCTGGGTGCTGTAGATGCCACTTGGACAGACGAGTCCTCAACGTGTGTTGCACATAAGAAGTGACAGTTCAGATATGGTCTCTGTCACTGCCGATGATGGGCTCGTATGAGCTTTGGCACCATGTTCTCCAAAGCCTTTGTCTTTACCTTGGCGGCGCGCCAACTTTTACACGTCTGTACGGCCGCTGTCTTTATCCTGGCAGACATTTTTTTCTTTTTTTATGTTATTTAATGTAACACTCAGCTCACCGCCTTCCCCACCGAGAGAATAATTGCTGTTTCTTTTGAATTCTGTTTTCAAAGAGATTTTTTTCCTTTCTGGTTGGAAATATTACTAGAAGAGGGGTGTTATTCCAAGCCTGGCAGGACTCGTCTCATTAACACGTCAGGGCCCAGACTTACCAATAAGCCATGTGGACGGTGAGGTGTGTCCCTATGCACCGGGACAGCCGGTAACACAGGACTACTATGACCAGCTGATGACAGGCTAATGGGCTCGTTAGTTTGGTTTTTGGCGTTGAGCAAAAACACTTTGATTTTCTTAGAATTCCGACTGAATACATGTAGAAAAATTTAAGAGAAATTTGTTGGCACCCCACCCAAAATAATCTCCATAAAATACATCCATTTACATTAAGTTGTTAAGGTGGTTTCACACTTGCGTATGAAACTGAAGCATACCGGACGCAGCCAAACGCATGTGCACATGGGAACGCATAGTACCTGCATTTGACTGCATTCGGTTGCGGTTGCGTTCGGATGCGCATAATTTATACGCCCTCCGAACACAACATGATGCATTTTTTGTGCGTTCGCTGGAGCTTGTGTTATCTGCAAGCTCCCCCAAGCGCACAACTATGCATGGGAGTCAATGGATCATCAGTATCCACCGCATGACAGCGCCGGAGAACGCTGCGGTTCTCTTTGAAATCTCTCCCGGTGGCCACCGCTGATCTCCTGGGACATCAGCGGTGACCACCGGGAGATCAGCTGGAGCAGCTGCTGATCTCCTCTCCTGGCCGCCGCTAATCTCCCGGCGGTGTCGGGGGAGAAACAGCTGATCTGACAGCTGTTTAAATCTCCCACGCCGACATCACCTCTTCGGTGTTGGTGCGGGAGATTTAAACAACTGTCAGATCAGCTGTTCCTCCCCGCCGACACCATCAGGAGATCAGCGGCAGCTGGGAGGAGGAGATCTCCGCCTCTGATCTCCGCCTCCCAGCTGCCGCCTAGACAGCTGATTGGCTGACCGGGCTGCATACTGATGTGTACGCATGCGGAGATTCTCTGAACACTCGTACAGTAAGTTGGGGTTAAGAAGTAATATCTCTGGAAGTAGACAATGGTGAAGTGGTTTGATTGGGACCAATTTTGTTGGTAAAAGGTTAATATCACATCTTATTCTTAGAGATGTAGGTGGCTTTGAGATTGCCTAGGACTAAATGGTACAGGTTGCCATGAGAGGTGGTGAGTTCTCGATCAATGGAAATCTTCACACAGAGGCTGACAGACATCTGTCTGAGATGATTTAGCGAATTCTGCTTTGAGCAGAGTGTTGGACTGGATGACCCAGGAGGTCCCCTCAATGACCTAGGAGGATCCTTCACACAATGGCCCAGGAAGTCCAATCACACGATGACCCAGGAGGCTCCTTCACATGATGACCCAGGAGGTCCCTTCACACAATGACCCAAGAGGACCCTTCACACAATAACCTGAGAGGTCCCTTCACGCAATGACCAGGAGGTCCCTTACACACGATGACCCAGAGAGTCCATGTACATGATTGACCCAGGATGTCCCCTCACACAATGACCCAGGAGGTTCCTTCCAACTCTATTATTATTCTATGATTCTAAGATACTGACGTATGGACATTAATTTATAAGGTGGCCACCTATAGCATATGCCAACTATATTCCTCTTGGGAGCACAGCTACTTTGATTGCTAATCATTATTTTACTGTTTTCATTACTATAGTTCAGTTTCCTGCCGAGATCCATGGTGGCCCATTTCAGACTTTGCTATGGGACCACATAAACTCCCACCACTTTCCTGACTGATCACTTCGTATCCTTTTCAGATGATCTTAGTGTCACTCCGAGGGATGAAGTACTCATCGATATTGATGACAAAGAGCCACTAATCCCGACTCAGGTAAGACCCAAAATCTCAAGTTAGTAACTTTATGAAATATTTTAAAAGAAAATTACATTTTGTAAAATATTTGGTTGACCTGAACTTTGATATGGTAAAATATAATTTTACGACCCAATGTTTAGTTTTTGGTTCCCATGTACTAAGGTGAAGGTGGGACGCAGGAAACACATGTCCACGCAACGGCAGATCTAACATGCCTGTATTGGAATTTGTCTTTTTTTGGATTGGCTATAAATCTGCTTAGTATTACGTGAGATCTTCAGGAGTCGTTCAAAACTGACAACTCTTGTTGGTATTACTGGACCTGGACCAAGAAAATGTTTTTGAAAGTAGTATAATATTTTTATTGTAGATCATTCTGCTCTGCATAAACCAAATGGAGTCACTAGGTTCATGTTGCCCAAACAACGGGAAGCATAATTTGGAGAACGGCTGCACGATTGTTTCGGCGTTTCAGAAAAAATATAGCTAGAAGATCTAGGAGATTCCAGGCAGGGCGGTGTCAGGCTAGGCTCTTCTCTCCCGATAGTCCCCTGCCCGCTTCTCACCATAGGTGATTGATAGGTCTCGCCCATAGCGATGTTCAAGCTCCAATTTACGCTGTTCGTGGTTTGGGTTGCACGAATCAAGGGACACGTTCCCTTGTAGGCCAAAATATTAAAGCAACCATGTCAAGAAATTGTCACTTATCGCCCATTTGACCACCAAAAACCTAGATGGAGTCGGTCTACCTTATTTATTATCTTATTATAGGGCCTCACACCTGACTTGGACCTGATTCTTGGATTATATTCAAGCAAGCAGCTCCTCAGATATCTGTCCAGACGGCTCCGTGAATGTTAGGTCACACTCTGACTAATTATTGCGTAGTGTGATGTGGACACCTGTTGACAATTAGATTACATTTGTCCATATTTGAACTTTTTGAGTTAATCGTTTGACGACCTGATGTGTTTGATGTTCAGCTCTTATAGTCTATTGGGTACATTTTGAGCCGTGAATTGAAATTTATGATTCCATCCAAGTGGTGAGCTGGTAGAGATAACCGACGGGCCAACCAATCAGTTATGGGTCTTAGGGTACCTTTACACGCCGCTACTGGCGGGTGGATACAACCAGCTACTTCACGTGCACGAGCACGCACAAACGGTTACAAACGGTAATCGCACCACCTTTACACGCTGCCACAAGGTGCGCTACAGTAGGTTACATCTATGTCTAGATACACCGCCGGGTGTCTCCAGTCACCTTCTGTAGCTCACCTTACCTCATTTACACACCGCTACAACAAGCTAATATGGGCGGACCTGGTGCAGCAGGGACAACACATAGGCGTGCCACAATTGAGGATTACGAGACGTCCGTACGCTGATAGGACAAAGCAATAGCATCATGATTGGCCAGGCAGCGCAGGAGGCTGTTTAATACATGACGCTCGAGCAATTGTGTAGTGTGACTGGTCAGCTCCTTAAATATGCCTTCCTATGCAGCGACTACCAATCGTAACTCAGGAGCTTCCACCAATGATCGCTGAAGGGGGGCGGTATCCGGAGCCTGTGTCACGCCCCAGCTACATACCAGGTACATAGCCTGGTGTCGACACATCCTTCTGTTGCTTCTTTACACGCCGATACAGGTCGCTACAATGGGTTGTGTAGCCACCTGTTTCAGGGCAGTGCTCGGAAAAAGGTGCCGCTACTGCGGGTGGCTACTACCGTCTTCACACGCCGCTATACGGGGTATATTGCCGATACAAGATACATTTGTAGCATGTAGCTGGTTGTATCCACCCGCCAGTAGCGACGTGTAAAGGTACCCTCACTGTGCCAATTTCAGTGTTGGTAACTGAATTTCAGGACTACAAAAACGATGACCTAACCTTAGGATATGTCATGAGTCTTAAAAACTGCAACTGACTCAGCTGCTTCATGTACAGACTAAGATTCCTGACTACACAGTTATTTGTAGCTCCTCCGCAAGCTAGAACATCCCTAACTAGACTAAGAGGGATACTACTCAGACCTGGCTGCCTGAAAGGCTGTTGAGTATTTCTCGTATCTCCTAAGGAACCAGAGGAAAGAGCAGTGTGCAATATACCTAAATAGAGGATTGCTGAGATAGAAAAAGTGAGTAAAGACAGACCATAAATACAAATGGGAAAGATAAGGTACTAACTGTTAGAAAGGAATGTCACTCAATCCCTAACCACATGAAGGAGAAAGGAGTAGGGTGCAAAGTGACGACATAGAATATAACCCTAGCTGGTCTCTCACTGATTTACATAACAAACGGCAGTATAGTGTGGAACTCCAAGAAGGATGCACTTCAGAATATCACCAGCAGGAAAGACAAGAAAGGGGAAGGTAAAAATCGCTGCATGCAAAGGTGATTGATTAGAACAAATAAACAAATTGAAACACCTGCTCGCCAAGAAAGACGTAATGCCCCGTTACACACCACGATATCGTTAACGATATCGTTGCAATGTCACCGGTTTTGTGACGTTGCTGCGACCTCGAAACAACATCGCAGCGTGTGACACGTAGTAAAGACCAACGATAAGTTGGATGATTGTTGATCGTTGATTAATGAAATAGGCCAAAAATGTATCATCAATCGTCCATTGGGCATGCAGCATCGGCATGTGCGACACCTTTCCAACGATCTCGTTTGCGACTTCGGCTATTCAGAACTGAAGCACGTAGGCGATCAAAAGACCGCAAATATCGTTCGCTTGTTGCGGAATCGTTGCTGCGTCATTCAATATATCTGCACGTTTGACGCATCACCAGCGATCAGTAAACGATGTTCCAGCGATCCCGGCCAGGTCGGATCATTGGTGGGACATCGCAGCGTGTAACGGGGCCTTAAAGCTAAGGTAATAGGCAATGAACACCAAGACAAAGAAGATAGGGAAGCCGTCGACAAAACTTAGGCTCATGAGATTGAATCCCAAAGCTTGAGATTCAGTATCAAATCAGTAACTCATTGTACCCCATGATTTCTAATGTGTAGAGGCAGAATGGTCCAGCTCCATACCCTGTGTTGTGGCCATCCTTGGGAATTGCAGCTAGGCTCATAGGCTCATATTGAAATGAATGTGATTGGAGCAGATTTGCTCCATGGACTGTGGTCTTCTGGCCGCCGCGTGACATTCTAGCTCCTGATCAAGGGGGATTCTGGGTGTCTGACCTCCAAAATCTGATATTGATTAGTATATTGATCAATATGATAGTCCTGTTTTGGTAGAAAGTATCACAGCCTGACAAATCCACTTAGAAGAAAATATTAAAGGAACTACCAGAAATGTCCTCATCTCTCTTGATCCATAGTAGTCACAGACAAATATTACCAGATCTGCACCGGATGCATTTCTCTCCTTAAACCTGACTATACTAGACGTTCTCCGGCTCAAACCCCTCCTGCACCACCTGAAGCCGTAAAGTTTATCCTGTGGGTGATGTTCTTAATTGGTGTTATTTTGCCTATTAAGCCTAAAGGAGAATTTCACTAAGGACCTCACAATGAGTCCTTCATCACTTCAGTCCTTTACGTTCCTATAGATCTCTGCAAATTCCACTTGTAGGCCACCACTTACCAGCGGTTACTTCTTTCCGGGTTCTTGGTTTTTGTGGTCGCTGTTTAATGTAATTTCCCAAACAGATGCCAACGCCGTCCAGACTGCAGTTAGGAAAGTGCCAGGAAATTTATAATGTTTAGTAAAAGGTCGCTTGCCCTTACTGCAACCTCTCTCCTCATTCACGGTCCTGGGAGACGAGCGGCTGCAGGTCCGCTAAATATAGAGCCACTAAAAATGGAATGAACAAAGCGGTTGCACAAATATTTACTGTCTGGGTGTATTATTATTTGCTATATAGCTATAGTTACACTTACAAAAGTGCTCCAGCCTGGCAGAGGGTTACTGTACATGTAGTGGTAAGAAAGCCTGGACTCCTTGGAGATTCACTGACACCATACAATTGGTGCACCGGTTCTTCCCTGATCCAATTAATGAATCTGACATGGTACCCTTAATAATGTCAGATTCACCCTGACACTTTTAACTTTGTTGGAAACTTTTTTATAGCTAAAAACTTTTCTTTGGTCTCAAGCTGGTCTCGAGCACTCTAAAACCGGTCAACAGATTTCGCCTATTCTCTTTCTATGAATTGACTTTGTCAAACCCTTTTTTGCCGGTCATATATTCAGCATTTTCAGTGAATGTTTTTTCGATACTTTAGGTATTGAGAAACATATGTGTGGGTCACTTCTCTGAAGTGGATCCTGATAGAGTCTGCCCCATACTAGGCAACGTCCCATTAAAAGACTGCAAAAAGAAAGATCTTCCAAAAACTCCTCAGAAAAAAAACTACTAAAAAAAATGACCCTAGAGCATGGGTACACATCATCTTTTAGATTCTGCCATACTGCCAAGTTTTCCCAGGCAAAGCGACTTTAGACAGTGGTGGTGGTCATTTTCCTGAAGTCACCGGTGGTTTTGCTGTTGTTCTTGTGCCAACTCCACCACCAAAGTCTTTTCCTCAATACTTACAAGTGTAAGGAGTTGGAGGCTTCGCAACGGAAGCCGCCTGAAGAACATGCATGTCACTTCAGGGTTTCCTAAGCCGTTTTCATTAAAAAAAAAACTTGCAATTTTTGACCGGATCTTTGTCCAGATCATGGTGTCATGGCAATAAATAGTTAATAATTTATATAAGTTTATTGAAGTCATTCAGAAATCTTCCAACAGCATGTTTATATAAATCTTTGCACTTTCCTCTAGTTATCTCGTCTCCTTCTTCTTCTTCTTCCTCCCCTCCTCTGGAATTTCTCTGTCACAGATTCTATATAATGTTTTGATTTAGATGTAGCAGCGCTGAAGTTCTTGTCAAGATGTTCCCGTACCGAATGTACTAACCAAGGCTAAACTGAATTGCTAAGTAACACACGAAATATGATTGAATGTTCTCTTCAGAATCAAATGCAACACTCCTTTAATATCCCTTTAAAGAGCCGTATAAAACTGGCTACCCCTCCCTTAATAAAGGTCTTTGTCATTAAGCTCTACTTTGACTTATTGTCAGCGTGGTTCTTACCGGTGGCGCGCACACACTTAGACAAAGCATCAATTTGGCGGCAGACACTTATTAGGACAGCCCACCCGAAAGGTGTGAATGCCTCCCATGACAATGGTGTCCACCCATCTAAGTGCAAAGAGACCACTTTATTCCCTCTTTGCATCTATTATGGAAGAGGGTTTTCAAGGCGAACTGTTTCTTCATGTGAGTATCACCAGACAACATAAGCGTAACAGACATGTCAGGCAATACATGTTGGGAAAAATATATGTAAATTAGTTTTCCTTCAGTAAATAACATTCCAGTAACACCTAATGAGGGTAGCTTCAATATAACTCAAGTTTTGTCTAAGGAAAGATACACAGAGAGTTTTGAAGTAGTTTTGGTAGCAGAAACTGAGTGTAAACTGTCCTAATAGTCTGAAAACTCCTCAGAAACATTGAGATTCCTCTAGGTTACTGATACTAAAACCAAACAAAAAGACTCCATGTGTATATAGCCTAAGGCAGGGGTGGGGAACTCCAGGACTTGAGGGCTGCCGACAGGCCTTGTTTTCAGGATTTCCTTACTATTGCACAGGTGATAATATAATCACCTCCAAACCCTGTGTAAGACGAAGAAAATTCTGAAAATCTGAGCTGTTCACGGCTCTCGAGGCCTAAGGGTATGCGTCCACAAAGACTTTGGGTTGAGTTTATTGGAGCAGAAATGATGAGTGTTTTGGAGGAGTTTTAGACTTCAAGTTTCAGCTGAGTTTCCGCTCTGTGGCTTCGAGCACACAATATCTTTTACAGCCTAGAATCTGCCATTAAAATTGCCACAAAACCCCCTACAACAAATGTAGATAATCCACAGTAACATCAATACGACATTGTTGTGCACATGCTGAGTCTTATGTCACTTCTTTTAAGCACTTCAGGGTTTGGTGGCCTTCTAGCAGTTCGAAGATGAAATATGTTCATTCTTCAGTTAGCTTTGTTTGGAAGCCACCCTTTCTCTATAATAGAAGATCTAGGAAGAGAATGTGGCGCCCCGCAACGAGTGCGTCACAAGAGGGTATTGCAGCCATAAAAGCAGCCGCAATATTCTCTGACACAGCAGTGACCTGGTTAACTTAGAAATCCAACCCTGCATGCATCACCTAGAACAGAGGGCCAATCCTAGGTCCTGGTGGGCGGAGTGCTAGGGAAGTGTAGGAGAACAGACACTTAGTCAGTAGAGGAGGGATCTAGAACTTGACCTGAGCAGTCTAGAACTTGGAGAGGAGCGGGGGCTCCGCACCCCGTGCAGCCCCCGGGCCGTCACCGATCGGGTGTCAGCACCTGAGGCCTCAACAACCGGGATTGGGCATCGTAACCACGGGTTCCCAAAAGACTCCCGTGCCCACAACTTCACAGCCGGTTCACTGGTACCGAAGCTGGCAGCAGTTCACCTCTGCTACACGAACCAGAAGCGTAGAGTAGCAGCTTCACAGGAGCACCCCACCACCAGCCAACTTCCAGTCGTCTAACCAGCGGTGTACCCACTGAGGGATCCAAGGCTCCCCAAAACATCCACAACGTACATCTTGGATAGGGCATTGAAGCAGCCTCCCCGTACCCGATCTGGTATTCCTG
This sequence comes from Allobates femoralis, assembly GCA_033576535.1. Lineage (NCBI taxonomy): Eukaryota > Metazoa > Chordata > Amphibia > Anura > Aromobatidae > Allobates > Allobates femoralis. The sequence goes on from JARQOC010000003.1 coordinate 20,634,083, forward strand.
GGCGACACTGGCAACCACTTAGTTAGAATGGAGGAACACTGCGGATTTCTAAGGGACACCATCACTGCTGAGTCCACCCGGTCCATTACCCGTAAACTGTATACCATGTACTGCCTGCTGGTTACAGTAAAGACCCGTTGCAGAGACTTTCTGTGTCCGTGCTTCCTTATGAATTGTCCGTCCGCACTACAAGGTAACCGCAGCTGCCGCACAACATCTTAAGCAGCTCCAGCCTCCGGGGATCACCGCTCAGCCTGTGGGGAGCGTTCCATCTTGCTGCTGTCCATCCCCCGGAGGTTCCGCAGCGTCGGTAACGATTACAGAAACTACTCATAGGTGGCGTCAAGAATAAATTAAACCCCTTTAATCTGTTCCACAAGACGTCTTCAAACCTTTTGATCTGCACTCAACCGGGCCTCGCTACCGGCAGGCGCGGCCCACCCGTGACAAGGAGGAAGGAAGCATCGCCTGTCTAAACCGGAGTCTCGGCCACGGTGAGTCAAGAAGCCACCTCAAAAACTACAGCAAAACGTCTATTGGAACCGTTTCAGGAGCGAACATTCTGGTGACCGCCAGTTTCTGCTCCAAAAATGATCCCAAACATTCCATGACATAGCCTTAAAGTGTGTCTTTCAACTGGGTGAAGACTCTGGTTTGGATCATATCATTGGTCATGTTTAAAGCTTGGGCCATCTCCCGCCTTCTGGAAGGAGATAATCTCCATTCCTGAATTTATGACCCTCAGTCCAGTTTCATTATATCTTGCATTAGTGGACACCGTGGTCAGACTCGTGCGCTTCAGTTTCCGAATTAGCAATCCGAAATTGGAGCATATTAGTATAAGATTGAACTTGCCACACCTCAGTTTTCCAGTTCCATACTCCATTAAAGTGGCTTTCAATCTAAACCTTTGGGCAGTAACTAAATTGCCCACCAAAGACTCTCTGGTCTGGGTTCACAGAGGCTTTTTTATTACACGGAGGTCGGGAACTAAACAAAGAAGGGAGAGGTGCTCCGAAAGGTGTAAAAGGAGAAAGGGCGACCTCCCTGCTACGTGGCTTCCAGTTTCTGTCATTGGAAGAAAGTATGTTTTTACTGAGCCCTTCCCAAATACTTTAATTTTGGAAAATTCTTCCAAAAACACAAGTAGTTTTAAGATTTTTGGTAAGTGCACATTTGGAAATAGCAGTGGAGCGGAGGTTCTCGTGCCTTGTGTACACAGTTAGTCACAGTACCTTCTGTTTTCGTAAATCGAATGGAATATTCTTAGATGATACCACAAAGACCCAAGTCCTAAATGATGTTTGGGCCGCCGCCGTCCTGTATAGGTTGTCTTTGTGTAGACAACTTGTTTTACAAGGTCTGCGAGTATCAAGTAACCTTGGCTTGTCTTGACATTCTAGAATTGAGCCCAAAAATATGCAATGAGCCAAAAGGAAAGAGTTAAGAAGCTGTACGCATAGCTTAGAAAACAATATGAGGGAATTAGGATACATCTCATTTTCAAATTGATTTTTAAGGTATCTACTTGTCATAAGAGATGGACACATTACGTGTGCGTCCTGAGAGGGAGTTAAAAGGATAACAAAAATGTCATGAAGAATTATGAGACAAACCCCTTACATTTTGTGTGAAGAATATGGGAGATATCATGTCCTGCCAATCAACTGTATTATATCTGAACTGACAAGCTGTAGACCTCCTATTCAAAGTGGGAATCTGAGATAGAACATCTGGGTCAGCAGGTAATCTAGGTGCAGAACTTCAAAAGAAAAGTCACACCTCCAGCGGTTGATAGCTGGGACACAGGCTTCTGACAGGACAAGATCCTGCTGGGGAGCCCTGAGCCTCAAAGAAACCCCTCAGTAAAACAGGCACTGTGAAATCATGCAAGATTATGGAATTACCATATATCTGAGCCCTACACTAATTATATATCCATGGCCATGAGGACAGGCTGTTACATGCACCTGGATCCCAAAATTTCCTAGCACCCTGGGGTGGGAAGATATGTAGAATGGCTAGTAGAAGCCAGGTAGGGAAGCTGTGTTTGGTCTTCGAGTGTAATGTGGACCTGGCCGGATCCAATGGTATTAGAACCACCTCCCTAGGACCTCCTGCTGAGAAGTTATGACCTATCATAGATTGTTTGAGTTTTCATCCCAGTGACAAGGGGAGGGGATCTAGGACCAACCTGGGGAGGAGGCAGGGAACGGAATGGCTAACCAAGGGGTTATCTGCAAGTGACCCTTAAGTTTTAGAGACTTCAAGGTGTGGCTGCGAGGTGTGGTTCATCACGTCTTGTCTGCGTCAATACATCTTTTCATTTCTACATGTCACTTCTCTAAGGCTGCTTTCACATCAGCGGTAATCACTGATCGCGGCAGTTGTGGTGAAAATAACGCAACTGCCGCGATTACCGCATAACGGCCGCGATCGCAGCACACTTGCGGCAAGCCCCATTCAATGTCTATGGGGCTTGCGGTAAGTGTGCGGCAGGTGCGGTTTCGGCACTTGCGGCAGGTGCGGCCACGAAAAAATGCCGCTGTTTTTTCGCAGCCGCACCTTCCGCAAGTGCCGAGACCGCACTTGCTGCACCTGCCGCACACTTACCGCAAGCCCCATAGACATTGTATGGGGCTTGCGGCCGTTATGCGATAATCGCGGCAGTTGCGTTTTTTTCACTGCAACTGCCGCGATCAGCGTTTACTGCTGATGTGAAAGGGGCCTAACACGTGAGGATTATCGATAATAGGCTATTCTGCTAAAAATATGATACAAATGACTTTGTCTGAGACTATATCCTCTCCACTACATTAGCATTCTGTCTGAGAAAATGCACAATATTACTAAATACTGATCCATCATCCCATAAAATTATCTGGCAGGCTCCAGTCATGAACATTCACAGGCCTTCACAAATTATTAAGGAGTTATCCCAAATGATCAATCAAATCAATCATAATCTGGCCCCATGTACCATGGATAGTCATTGCCAAACTCTCAGTTGCAGATAATCCAGCAGATCGGTAAAAATACAGAGTATCCATGGAGTTCCTGAGACAGTAGTCATTACACAGAGAAGCTGTGAGGCAGAGAAGTCAAACGTTCCAGTGTCAGAAAGCAAATGGGCACATCGTGAACTAAGCGAATAGACAAAGGGCGTAGTCAGGTCGTAGTCCAGGGTTATAATACCAGGAGGATAGCAGATCAGAGTAAAGGGTCAAGGCAAACAGATGGCCAGAGGAGGTCTAAGGTCTGGTAGGGATAAATTACAACACAAAGCCAACATGCACCAATGAGCAAAATGCTACAACTGGCAGCGATCTGGGACTACCTGCTCAGGGAACACTTGAAGAACTTCAGCAACTCCCAGTCTGAGATTGGACAGCCGAGCTATCAATGAACACACTAACAGCTCAGCACGCCCCAGAGCTAGGTTGGATAACTGAGCTGTCACTCACCAAACTGACAACTCAGCACAGCTATACTTCCATAGTGCAGCAAACTGTCTCTCAATGAGTCAAAAACACTCTGTGGAAGAATTGTGACAGCACCTTAGAAAATCCTGAAAAAGAACCTCTCCGTGAGGACCAATAAGAGTTTATTGGTCCAGTCCTTTCATAGTTGATGCACCTTACATTAAGCAGGGATGGGTTTCCTTTTGCACTATACTTGCTACCTTTACAATTGTGCCCTCGAGTCACACAGCCTTAAAGTAAAGCTTAACATGGAATCCCACACTGACAAGACAACTTCCTGATGCTAATTCATTTAAAGGGGGTTTCCACGCCTAACAACTCACCATTTGCAGCCAAAAACAAATCCAACACAGCACTTGGCGGGATGCAGTCAGACCCCAATAAAAACGATAAAATCACCATCGACCTGAGTTGTTCTGATGCTGCTTTTTTTTCGAGTAGTTTTCCACTTCTAGGACAACCCCTTCTGAACTGACATGTTTCCCACAGTTAGAATAATAAACCCTTTACTCACCTTCCTTGCAGCTGTTGTTTCATTGCTGTTGGTAACGGTGGCTCAGGGCTCACGTCTCATTGTGATTTAATGTGAGCCCCACATCCAATCACCACCAGCATCTTTCTCCCTGCCTTTGGACATGGGAGTTTTCAACAGGATCTGAATGGCAGCCGCCCATCACTCACTTCCTGTTGATAGCTTGATTGGTCCAGAGGCGGGGAGACAGAAGCAATTGGATGCAGAGCTTGTGTGACGTCACAATGTCATGTAATCTCCAAACCACAGCTACCGACAAGGATAGGGCGGCATCAGCACGGAAGGTCAGTACGTGGTTTATTATTTTAACTGTGGGAAACAATTCAGAAGGGGTTGTCCTAGTAGTGGACAACCCCTTTCAGACCTAAAAGTTATGATTGTGATCTCTATCTATAGCGTTCATTTAGTGCCTAGGATTCTAACCAGAGGTCGGCTACCTTTTAGAAAAAAGTCACGCGTTTGGAAAAAAGGTTGTGCTCCAACATACATGTCTGAACATGCTCCTTGTACCTCGACATTCATCACTAGGTAGCAACAAATTGATACTGTGGACGCCGATGGTTGACCGCCGTCTGTTTCAGTTTATCTTCTGGATAGCTGGAACTTACTGTCCCTTCTAATTAGCTGTCTGCTGGAAGTCTCGGGTGACGCGTCACCCTAATCAAACTCCAGCAGTTTGTATCTGGCTGCCAGTTATAGGTTTTTCTTACTCTGGTTTACTCCTGCTTCTCTGCATTGACACAGCTTGTTTATTCATGTCCTTGACCTCAGCTTGGTTTTTTGGCTTCCTGGAAGCTCAATATTTTGTCCCTGATCTGAACATTTTGACCTTTCTCTGCCGGCCCAATCCAATGGTCACCAGCCACTCCAGCAAAGGTGATAGGTTTTTGACAATTATGAGAGACAATTTCCTTTCACAACTGGTTCAGGACCCAACAAGAAGGGGGGCACTGCTGGACCTAATATTAACCAACAGCCAGACCGCATATCAAATATACGGGTTGGAGGTAACTTGGGTAATAGTGATCCCAAAATAATACGTTTTCAAGTATCCTTTACTAAGACGTGTAGTAGAGGGGCTACAAGGACACTAAACTTCAGGAAGGCAGATTTCCAACGGTTGAGAGATGATCTTAGTGCAATAAACTGGGACGATATCCTGAGACATACAAGTACACAAAGCAAATGGGATATGTTTATTAGCATCCTGAATAGGACCTGTGCACAATATATACCCTATGGGAATAAACATGCTAGAAACAGGAGGAAACCACTATGGCTAAATAAGGCTGTAAGGGGCGCAATAAGTGACAAAAAGAAAGCATTTAGGGAATTAAAGCAAGTAGGTAGTGATGAGGAAATAAATAAATACAGAAAATTAAATAACATTTGTAAGAAGCAAATCAAGGTAGCAAAGATTGAGACAGAGAGACTCATTGCCAGAGAAAGTAAAAAAGAATCTCAAAATATTCTTTAACTACATAAATAGTAAGAAACTAAAAAAATGATTGTGTTGGCTCCCTTAAAATAGTCTGGATGAAATGGTGGATGAGGATGAGGAAAAAGCCAATATGCTAAATGACTTTTTTGCAACAGTATTTACACAAGAAAATCCCATGACAGACAATATGATCAGTGATAACAAAAACTCTCCATTAAGTGTAACCTGCTTAACCCAGCAGGAAGTACAGCATCGTCTAAAAATCACTAAGGTTGACAAATCCCTGGGCCCGGATGGGATACACCCCAGAGTGCTGCAGGAATTAAGTACTGTCATAGATAAACCATTATTTTTAATCTTTAAAGATTCCATAATAACATGGTCTGTACCACAGGTCTGGCGTATAGCATATGTGGTGCCAATATTCAAAAAGGGAACAAAAACTGAACTTGGAAATTATAGGCCAGTAAGCTTAACCTCTACTGTGGGTAAAATCCTAGAGGGTTTTCTAAGAGATGCTATACTGGAGTATCTGAAGAAAAATAACCTCATGACCCAATATCAATATGGGTTTACGAGGGACCGTTCCTGTCAAACTAATCTGATAAGCTTCTAGGAAGAAGTAAGTTCTGGACTGGACCAAAGAAATGCAGTGGACGTGGTGTATATGGAGTTTTCAAAAGCTTTTGATACGGTGCCACACAAAAGGTTGATACATAAAATGAGAGCAATGGGGATAGGGGAAAATATGTGTAAGTGGGTTAAGAACTGGCATAGTGATAGGAAACAAAGGGCGGTCATTAATGGAACACACTCAGAATGGGTCACAGTTAACAGTGGGGTACCACAGGGGTCAGTGTTGGGCCCGCTTCTATTTAATATATTCATTAATGACCTTGTAGGGGGCATACAGAGTAGAAATCTCAATATCTGCAGATGACACTAAACTCTGCATGGTAATCAATACAGAGGAGGACAATTTTATATTACAGGAGGATTTATGTAAACTAGAAGCTTGGGCTGATAAATGGCAAATGAGCTTTAATGGGGATAAATGTAAGGTCATGCACTTGGGCAGAGGAAACAAAAGGTATAATTATGTGCTTAATTGTAAAACACTGGGCAAAACTGTCACTGAAAAAGACCTGGGTGTATGGGTAGATGACAAACTCACATTTAGTGGCCAGTGTCAGGCAGCTGCTGCAAAGGCAAATAAAATAATGGGATACATTAAAAGAGGCATAGATGCTCATGAGGAGAACATAATTTTACCTCTATACAAGTCACTAGTGCGACCACACTTAGAATACTGTGTACAATTCTGGTCTCCGGTATATAAGAAAGACATAGCTGAACTAGAGCGGGTCCAGAGAAGAGCGACCAAGGCTATTAGAGGACTGAGGGGTCTGCAATACCAAGACAGGTTATTGGAGGACTGGAGGATCTGCAATACCAAGACAGGTTATTAGAGGACTGGGGGGTCTGCAATACCAAGACAGGTTATTAGAGGACTGGGGGATCTGCAATACCAAAGCAGGTTATTAGAGGACTGAGAGGTCTGCAATACCAAGACAGGTTATTAGAGGACTGAGGGGTCTGCAATACCAAGACAGGTTATTAGAGGACTGAGGGGTCTGCAATGCCAAGACAGGTTATTAGAGGACTGAGGGGTCTGCAATATCAAGACAGGTTATTAGAGGACTGAGGGGTCTGCAATACCAAGACAGGTTATTAGAGTACTGGGGGTCTGCAATACCAAGATAGGTTATTAGAGGACTGAGGGGTCCGCAATACCAAGGCAGGTTATTAGAGGACTGGGGGGTCTGCAATACCAAGACAGGTTATTAGAGGACTGAGGGGTCTGCAATACCAAGACAGGTTATTAGAGGACTGAGGGGTCTGCAATACCAAGACAGGTTATTAGAGGACTGAGGGGTCTGCAATGCCAAGACAGGTTATTAGAGGACTGAGGAGTCTGCAATACCAAGACAGGTTATTATAGGACTGAGGGGTCTGCAATACCAAGACAGGTTATTATAGGACTGAGGGGTCTGCAATACCAAGACAGGTTATTAGAGGACTGAGGGGTCTGCAATACCAAGACAGGTTATTAGAGGACTGAGGGGTCTGCAATACCAAGACAGGTTATTAGAGGACTGAGGGTCTGCAATACCAAGACAGGTTATTAGAGGACTGAGGGGTCTGCAATACCAAGACAGGTTATTAGAGGACTGAGGAGTCTGCAATACCAAGACAGGTTATTAGAGGACTGAGGAGTCTGTAATACCAAGACAGGTTATTAGAGGACTGAGGGGTCTGCAATACCAAGACAGGTTATTAGAGGACTGAGGGGTCTGCAATACCAAGACAGGTTATTAGAGGACTGAGGAGTCTGCAATACCAAGACAGGTTATTAGAGGACTGAGGAGTCTGTAATACCAAGACAGGTTATTAGAGGACTGAGGGGTCTGTAATACCAGGACAGGTTATTAGAGGACTGAGGGGTCTACAATACCAGGACAGGTTATTAGAGGACTGGGGGGTCTGCAATGCCTAGACAGGTTATTAAACTTGGGGTTATTTAGCTTGGAAAAACGAAGGCTTAGAAGTGATCTTATAATAATGTATAAATATATGAGGAGACAGTACAGAGACCTTTCTAATGATCTCTTTACTCTTAGGCCTGAGACGGGGACAAGGGGGCATCCTCTACAGAGACGGGGACAAGGGGGCATCCTCTACAGAGACGGGGACAAGGGGGCGTCCTCTACAGAGACGGGGACAAGGGGGCGTCCTCTACAGAGACGGGGACAAGGGGGCGTCCTCTACAGAGACGGGGACAAGGGGGCGTCCTCTACAGAGACGGGGACAAGGGGCATCCTCTACGTCTGGAGGAAAGAAGATTTAATCATAATCACAGACGCGGATTCTTTACTGTAAGAGCAGTGAGACTATGGAACTCTCTGCCACATGATGGTGTAATGAGGAGTCACTACTAACATTTAAGAAGGGCCTGGATGCCTTTCTTGAAAACTATAATATTACCAGTTATATATACTAGATTCTTTGATAGGGCGTTGATCCAGGGAATTAGTCTGATTGCCGTATCTGGAGTCAGGAAGGAATTTTTTCCCCCAATGTGGAGCTTAGTGTTGCCACTTGTTTTTTTTTTGCCTTCCTCTGGATCAACATGTTAGGCTATGGGGTGAACTACATGGACTTAAGGTCTTCCTTCAACCTTAAATACGATGTTACTATGTATAGATGCAACTCAGGTGCAAAAGTCTAGATTCATGTATAGGGGTTAAAGGGTAAAGACCCTTGGAACTGCTGGACGGGGTGGCTTGCAGTTTTGTCTATGGTAATTTTTCAAGAAATGTCAGCCGTATACTAAAAATAGTAGAAACTTGATTCCAGCTACCCAGTTGCTCCATGCTCATCCACCTGGGGCTCAGACGCCAGCCTCACCCTTGCCTCACATCAAGAACAATAGAAAAATTGGAGCCCGGCTCAACAGGACTGGATTTTTCTTTCCTTTTTCTTTTTCAAAAGAAAGTAAAGAGCATACATAAGAAAAATGTACATGATCGACATGACCCAGTCGACGCGTTTCGACTGCACCAAGCAGTTTAGACTGCACTAAGCAGTCTTACTCATGACTTGACTCATGAGTAAGACTGCTTAGTGCAGTCGAAACACATGGAATGGGTCATGTCGATCACGTAAATTTTTCTTTTGTATGCACTTTACTTTCTTTTGAAAAAGAAAAAGAGAAGAAAAATCCAGTCCTGTTGAGCCGGGCTCCAATTTTTCTATTTCACAAAGCACTCACTGATCTCAGGGAGACCAGTCAAGGAAAACACTGCGGGCAGCCGGCTAAAGCGCTCAAACACAGTGACATCCATGATGCATTGCCCCCTGGAAATTTGAATATGCAAATGGAGTCCGTGGAGCCTCGATTAAGAGTCTCAAACACAGGACTAGCCAGTTATCCCTCCAGGGAAGGACCTAGCCCTGGGTGGAAACCTTGCGGAGACCACCATAACCACCATATTAAGTGACCCTTTTAGTCAATATCCCACTCAGTTACGAGTTAAGTATATGACAAGGGAATTAACAGAGCCAGGTATCCATCCACAGACCGCTGTTTCGGGGTATTGCCCCTCATCAGTGTGGAGTAGGGTTCTGGCTAGGTGGGAGCAATGCCTGGTAGACTAACATCACAATGCATTCACTGATCTCGGGGAGACCAGTCCAAGAAAACACTGCAGGCAGCTGGCTAAAGCGCTCAAACACAGTGACATCCATAATGCATTGTCCCCTGGAAATTTGAATATGCAAATGGAGTCTGTGGAGCCTCGATTAAGAGTCTCAAACACAGGACTAGCCAGATATCTCTCCAGGGAAGGACCTAGCCCTGGGGTGGAATCCTTGCAGAGACCACCATAACCACCATATTAAGTGACCTTTTAGTCAATATCCCACTCAGTTACGAGTTAAGTATATGACAAGGGAATTAACAGAGCCAGGTATCCATCTACAGACCGCTGTTTCGGGGTATTGCCTCTTATTAGTGTGGAGTAGGGTTCTGGCTAGGTGGGAGCAATGCCTGGTAGACTAACATCACAAAGCACTCACTGATCTCGGGGAGACCAGTCAAGGAAAACACTGCGGGCAGCTGGCTAAAGTGCTCAAACACAGTGACATCCATGATGCATTGCCCCCTGGAAATTTGAATATGCAAATGGAGTCTGTGGAGCCTCTATTAAGAGTCTCAAACACGGGACTAGCCAGATATCCCTCCAGGGAAGGACCTAGCCCTGAGGTGGAATTCTTGCGGAGACCACCATAACCTAGGTCCTTCCAGGGCTAGGTCCTTCCTAGAGGGATATCTGGCTAGTCCCGTGTTTGAGACTCTTAATCGAGGCTCCACGGAATCCATTGGCATATCCAATTTTTCTATTGTCTGCTAACAATGCTTTATTATAGATGTTAATTGTCGGTAGGATACCGTTGCTCCACAGACCTAGTGATAGTGCCTGGATCTTCCTCACAGACTATACCTAAGCCATGTCTCAGCTTTTTTACTTTAATTTTCTCATTCATTAAAGTCTTTTTCTTCCAAGGAAATAGACTTCTTAACTTTTTTTTTCAGAGAACGTGGGTTTAATATTGACCTCCTGTTCCAGACCAATAAGAACACCATCCACAGTACATGTTTGAGGAGTGAACGACAAGTTCCCCCCCCAGTGGTTTCTCGGAGACCACACAACAGCTGCTCCGGGGTCAGTATCATCTTCCCCCCCCCATCGCTGGGCCCAGTCATGTGTGGAACAGGGAGATATTGAAAGTTTTTTGGCTTGGGCAGAGTAGGATTCATCAGCCAGGGCAAACACACGGTGACGGCACCAGTGTGGCGGCTTTGCTTTGCCCATAAAATTGAAACTTCCTGGCAAAAGAATTAGTAAAGCTCTGAAAAAGTCTAGTTGGTTTTCTTGGCCAAGTCATGGGGCGACCACATGCAATTATCACTCAAGAGAAGAAAGAGCAATAAACTCAGCTGCTGCAGACTGTAAATCAGTAGTAAAAAGTTTCTTTGCCAGGTCTTCTCGGCAAATTCCTCCATGTGTGATGCTGTGAAGGCCACAGGCGAGAGACCGGACGGAAAATGTGGATATCCTATATCTCATCGTCCATTAGGGTCCTATATTAAATATGATATCATACTGTATATATCCCAATTATAATTCTAATAGAATAAAAATCAACCAATAAAATAGATAAAAAAATATAATAATAAAAAATAAAATAATGATTGGTGCCGCTACAGTCTAATCAGACTCTCATAGAAGAGTATATAGAACATTCGTAAATGATCATCTTTCGTGAATTTCAGTACGTCATCCGGTAGATGATCAGGTTGGATTATTGGAATCTCAAATGTAGAAATTTCAACAGAAATTGTAGAGAAATAATGATTTTGTCTATTTTAGCCAAATATGTGATATCTACTTGGGGAAGTCATGGTAGATCTCAGTGCTTAGGTCGTCCTACGTAATTGTAGATGACTTTACAGGTCGATGCCATAAGGTTATGATTAGCTTTGGCAACAAGAGCTCGAATCAGTCACCACCATGCCGGGAACTTATTTCATGAGGTTTTGGATGTACAAAGGGTTTTGTAGAAAGGAGCGGCTAGAAGTGAATATTTTTGGGTTCCAGGAACCACAAGTACAATCACTCGGAACCATTGGAGGTTCAAACATCTGAAACCACTGGGAGGTGAGGGGGCAGCCATGGGGGGTGCACATGGATAGAAGTGTAAAGGGGTTAGGGATAATTTTAAGTATATATTACACGAGTATTATGCATTTATGTAATAGGGTTAATATGTCAAATCATATGTGTGGGACTATCTACCGGCCAAGCTAAAGACTGCTCCCCACTGTTCTCTTTGATAATGGACTCTATTGATAGTAATTAGTAATATTCCTTATGGTACCTTTACACGCCGCTACCGAAGGTTAAAAACCACCGGGTGTCGCACGTGCACGCGTGCGTTTCAATGGTTCCTAACGGTACCTGATACCGCAATTACACACTGCTACAAGGTGCTCCACAGAAGGTATTTTCGGTCCCTGGAAGTACCGACGGGTGCCGCAGGTTACCTTCTGTGGAGCACCTTCCCTGATTTACACGCCGCTACCACAAGGGAATATGGGAGGACCAGGGGCAGCAGGGACAACACATAGGCGTGCCAGAGTTGCGGATTACGAGACGCTCGTACAGTGATTGGTCAAAGCAATAACATCATGATTGGCCAGCCAGCGCAGGGAGGCTGGCTAATACCTGACGCTATAGCAAATGTGTAGTGACTGGTCATCTCGATAAATATGCCGCCCTGTACAGGGACAGCCAATGGGTACACAGTAGTCCCCACCAATGATAGCTGATGGGGCGTGGTATACATGACGCTCAAGCACGCCCCAGGTAACTCAAATACCGTACCTGTGCCCCGATTACACGCCGCTACCATAGGGTTTATACTTGCTTGTTTTTGAGCAAGGCTGAAAGACAGGTGTCCAAAGAGACACGAAGGTGCTACCTGAATTACACACCGCAACCTTGCGGTGTTTTGAAGGTAAAAGGTACAATTGTCTACGACACCGGTGGTTTCTAACCTTTGGTAGCAACGTGTAAAGGTACCATTAGGGATGGGGCCTAGTTACTAAAAAGGACACAAATTGCAGTCTCAAGAGGAGAGTCCCCTAGAGAAAGAAAACAGAAGCCAAGATAGGAACCTCAATTTCCACTTACAAATTGGACTCTTTGGATCACTCCGAGATTTTGTCCTAAATCCTGGACATGGGTACTGAATAGAGAGTTACTGTGCTCCTTCCAGAACTGGTGCCCGTCTCCTTCCTCAGGCAGAACCTCAGGCGGCAGCTGCTTACGTCGTTGCTGGTTCATCTGACCTTGGCATAGACTCAGGGGAACAGGTTACCACGTTGCAGGCTGTGAAGGAACTTCTGGATAGTGTTGGCCCTGATTGTTCCTATGAATGGATCCCCGTGGGCAGGATAGGGTTCGAGCCAGAGAGACTGAAAAAGAATCAGTGATGGTGAGGGGTGAGCGTCCAGAAACACCGGGAACGATGGGTGCAGCTGCGGTAAATTGTATGAGTGCGCATTCCCCCAAATGTGTTTAACGCTCAAATTACAGTATGTGCCCGTATTCATGAGACTATTCAAATAAACTTCCAATACAAACTTTCATTGCCTTTGTTTGCTTTTGCCCTCATTTTGAGGGAGCATGCCAGGGCAAGCGCAGTGGAATCAGAACTGTTCCACAGCCGAGGCCTGGCCTCGACCTTGACTACCGTGGTCCCGTATGGCCAGCCACCCAACAGAAGCTCTTTGATATTTCTGCTAGGACCTCCATATTAAACCACCCATATCAGGGTCCATAGTGACTTCTGCAGTTTCGACAGCAATCGCAACTAATGCATGGGGTCAGTTCTTTAGATTAGAGCCATAAAAGACAATTTGGAGATGTACTCGTTTTATAGACGTAAGAAACAGTTTTTGAAATGTCAAATTCTGGATTTTCCTATCCCGTGTTATTTTCATTTTTTCTGCTTTTTGTGATGTCATTAATATTTGTCATGTAAATAACCCCAATTATTGTTTGTAGCTTACAGACGGTGTGAGCGGCTCCGCCATTATTAACATGTCGTCTTCTCGCTCCAGCCTCCATGTATGTATGATCTATGTGTGATATGTGTCACGTGTCATTCTGTGCCTGCATGTCACAGCCAAAACCTGCGATATACCCCACCAATTGCACCCAGTATACAGGACAGGAGAAGTGGTACTGTGCAGTGTATACATATCAGAATAATAGAGATACTGAGGATTACACCAATTATTCAGGACAGGAGAAATGGTACAGTGCAGTGTATATATACACAATAATACAGATACTGAGGATTACACCCAGTATACAGGACGAGAACAGGTATATAGTGATCAGATAATACCAATCCCAAGTATAAAAAGAAGTGCAGCAGTGCCAGGAAAAAATAATACAAGATATGAGTATTACACCAATGTTTACAACTGGAAAAATGTGATGACATTATCCAAAAGATTAAAACATCTTTACGACCCATATACAGTGACAGGAGAATGTGTAAGGGTGTCTATCTACAATTTTAAATTACTGTGTCAATAGACCTCATATACAAAAGAAGTGGACCATATAATAAGATAATCAACTAACTTCACCCTATCAGACCTGTCAAGTGCAGTATCCAGTGTATATATAAAAGGTAATACAGGAACTGATGCAGTATACAGACAAATGTCATGGGCTTTTACAATATACCGCTACGACGATCACACCAGTATAACAGCAGGAGGATTCAGGTAATGGAGTGTAAAAACTAAATAAGTCAGGCGAGGTATAAGCGTTGACAGGTCAGAAAAGTTACTGCATGTAAATACAATAATAAATCTGAGATTATGCCTATGTCATGGCAGAGTGGCTCAAAAGATATGATTATTAATCATCTGCGAAATGTCTCATTTTATACATGAAAAATATGTGATTTACACCAATCAGTATATTTGTGTCTGTGCAGTGTGTACTTCAGTATTTTACTGAGGATTACACCCAGTATACAGGACAGGAGAAGAGGTACTGTGCGTATTGTATATTACACAAATAAATACTGAGGATTAGACCCAGTATACAGGACAGGAGAAGTGGTACTGTGCAGTGTATATATACAAATAATACAGAGACTGAGGATTACACCCAGTATACAGGGCAGGAGAAGTGGTACTGTGCGTGTATATATACAGAATAATACAGAACTGAGGATTACCCCAGTATACAGGACAGGAGAAGTGGTACTGTGCAGTGTATATATAAGAATAATACAGAGACTAAGGATCACACCCAGTATACAGGACATGAGAAGTGGTACTGTGCAGTGTATATATACAGAATAATACAGATACTGAGGATTACACCCAGTATACAGGACAGGAGAAGTGGTACTGTGCATGCATATATGCACAATAATACAGATACTGAGGATTACACCCAGTATACAGGACAGGAGAAGTGGTACTGTGCAGTGTATATATACAGAATAATACAGATACTGAGGATTACACCAGTATACAGGACAGGAGAAGTGGTACTGTGCAGTGTATATATACAGAATAATACAGATATGAGGATTACACCCAGTATACAGGACAGGAAAGTGGTACTGTGCAGTGTATATATACAGAATAATACAGATACTGAGGATTACACCCAGTATACAGGACAGGAGAAGTGGTACTGTGCAGTGTATATATACAGAATAATACAGATACTGAGGATTACACCCAGTATACAGGACAGGAGAAGGTGGTACTGTGCAGTGTATATATACAGAATAATACAGATACTGAGGATTACACCCAGTATACAGGACAGGAGAAGTGGTACTGTGCAGTGTATATATACAGAATAATACAGATACTGAGGATTCACCCAGTATACAGGACAGGAGAAGTGGTACTGTGCAGTGTATATATATACAGAATAATACAGAACTGAGGATTACACCCAGTATACAGGACAGGAGAAGTGGTACTGTGCGGTGTATATATACACAATAATACAGATACTGAGGATTACACCCAGTATACAGTACAGAGAAGTGTGCTGTGCAGTGTATATATACAGAATAATACAGATACTGAGGATTACACCCAGTATACAGGACAGGAGAGGTGGTAACTGTGCAGTTTATATACAATATACAGAGATGAGGATTACACCCAGTATACAGGACAGGAGAAGTGGTACTGTGCAGTGTATATATACAGAATAATACAGATACTGAGGATTACACCCAGTATACAGGACAGGAGAAGTGGGTACTGTGACAGGTATATATAAGATATACAGTATATGATTATAATTACAGGTAAGGAATGTTGGTATGTGCAAGTTTATGTTCAGATACTGAGGGCGCACACATGTTCAGGACAAGGTGGTCACTTGATTATAGTGACAGGATGATACCTGGCATTTCACCTATTAGGCATGTGTACTTGCAGTTCTATATAAAGATAAGTATGGATACACCTATACCGGGGGAGAAGTGAGTGCAGTGTAATATGACAGCAATAAATGCAGATACTGAGGATTACACCCAGTATACAGGACATGAGAAGTGGTACTGTGCAGTGTATAAATACAGAATACAGATACTGAGGATTACACCCAGTATATAGGACAGGAGAAGTGGTACTGTGCAGTGTATATATACAGAATAATACAGATACTGAGGATTACACCCAGTATACAGGACAGGAGAAGTGGTACTGTGCACTGCATATATGCACAGTGATACAGATACTGAGGATTACACCCAGTATACAGGACAGGAGAAGTGGTACTGTGCAGTGTATATATACAGAATAATAGAGATACTGAGGATTACACCCAGTATACAGGACAGGAGAAGTGGTACTGTGCAGTGTATATATACAGAATAATACAGATACTGAGGATTACACCCAGTATACAGGACAGGAGAAGTGGTACTGTGCAGTGTGTGTGTATATATATATATATATATATATAATGTACAGGTTAAGTGACATGTTGGATATCGTTCTCCATGTCAGTACCTCGGGGGCCGCAGCACATCTGTTCTTATACTGGTTCCCCTTATTATAGGTGACAGATGTTCCTGCATTATTCACCTATTTGTGCTCGTTACTTTGAAGTTCCTTTATAGGAGAAGTGTATGGAAACCTCTGCAGGGGCCGGGAGATGAGGTGCCGGTGTAATATGCGCAGTAAATGGCGTCAGGGCCCTGGGGACCACAAGGAAAAAAGAAAAAGCCACAACCTCTGGTTATAAAAGGCCCAGAACCGAGGGTAAAGTCACATCAGTTTAACTCCTGACAATCCTGTGATATACAAACACTATGTGGTTGCAATGCTGCATAGTAGGCTTAGATACAGCAGCTCAGTAGACTGTTATACAACAGGCTTAGGTACAGGAGCTCAGAATAAGTTAGATATCATAGAACTCACTTGAAGACATCAGCAGGTCGGTGGGTGAGCTGGACACTTATGGGGACCTCACCCCTTTTTGCTGATCACAATCATTTTCTGCTCTTTTATCACTCACATGTTTGTAATACTTTAATGACACTGGCAATGATCAGATGTATGGGGGCATGTATGGGGGCACTGCATGTATGAAGTGTATTGGGGCACTGCATGTATAGGATGTATAGGGGCACTGCATGTATGAGATTATGGAGGCACTGTTTGTATTGGATGTATGGGGGCACTGTATGTATGAGATGAATGGTGGCACTGTATGTATGAGATGAATGGGGGGCACTGCATGTATAGGATGTATAGGGGCACTGCATGTATGAGATTATGGAGGCACTGTTTGTATTGGATGTATGGGGGGCACTGTATGTATGAGATGAATGGTGGCACTGTATGTATGAGATGAATGGGGGGCACTGCATGTATAGGATGTATAGGGGCACTGCATGTATGAGATTATGGAGGCACTGTTTGTATTGGATGTATGGGGGGCGCTGTATGTATGAGATGAATGGTGGCACTGTATGTATGAGATGAATGGGGGCACTGCATGTATAGGATGTATAGGGGCACTGCATGTATGAGATTATGGGGGCACTGTTTGTATTGGATGTATGGGGGCACTGCATGTATGAGATGTATGGTGGCACTGTATGTATGAGATGAATGGGGGCACTGCATGTATGAGATGTATGGGGCACTGTTGTATGGGATGTATGTGGGTACTGCATGTATGGGATGTATGGGAGCACTGCATGTATGGGATGTATGGGGGCACTGCATGTATGGATGTATGGGGCAATGCATGTATGAGATGTATGGGGGCACTGTATGTATGGGATGTATGGGGCAATGCATGTATAAGATGTACGGGGCAATGCATGTGTGAGATGTATGGGGGCACTGCATGTATGAGATGTATGGGGCAAATTATGTATGAAATGTATGGGGCACTGCATGTATGGGATGTATGGGAGCAGTGCATACTGTATATGAGACGTATGGGGGCACTGCAAGTATAAGATGTATGAGGGCACTGCATGTATGGGATGTATGGGGCACTGCATAGTGTATATGAGATGTATGGGGGCACTGCATGCATGATGTGAGGGTCACTACATATATGACATGTGTGGGGGCACTGCATATATGATGTATTGAGGCACTGCATATATGGTAATGTATGGGGGCACTGTATGTATGGGATGTATGGGAGCAGTGCATACTGTATATGAGATGTATGGGGGCACTGCAAGTATAAGATGTATGGGGGCACTGCATGTATGGGATGTATGGGGGCACTGCATAGTGTATATGAGATGTATGGGGGCACTCCATGTATGATGTGAGGGTCCCTGCATATATGACATGTGTGGGGGCACTGCATATATGATGTATTGAGGCACTGCATATATGGTATGTATGGGGGCACTGTATGTACTGTATGATATATATGTTGGCACTAAATGTATGGGATGTGTGGGGGCTATTTGTCTGTGGGGCACTGCATTTATGGGAGCACTGCATATATGATGAATTGAGGCACTGCATATATGGTATGTATGGGGGCACTGTATGTATGGGATGTATGGGAGCAGTGCATACTGTATATGAGATGTATGGGGGCACTGCAAGTATAAGATGTATGGGGGCACTGCATGTATGGGATGTATGGGGGCACTGCATAGTGTATATGAGATGTATGGGGGCACTCCATGTATGATGTGAGGGTCCCTGCATATATGACATGTGTGGGGGCACTGCATATATGATGTATTGAGGCACTGCATATATGGTATGTATGGGGCACTGTATGTACTGTATGATATATATGTTGGCACTAAATGTATGGGATGTGTGGGGGCTATTTGTCTGTGGGGCACTGCATTTATGGGAGCACTGCATATATAATGAATTGAGGCACTGCATATATGGTATGTATGGGGGCACTGTATGTATGAGATGTATAGGGGCACTTCATTAAAGGATGTATATGGGCATTAAATGTATGGGATGTGTGGGGGCTTTATGTCTATGGGACACTGTATGTATGGGGCATTGCATGTATTGGATGTATGGTGGCACTGCATATTTGAGGTGTATGAGAGTACAGTATGTATGTGATGAATGGGGGCTCTTCTTCTATGGGGACACTGTATGTATGGTATGTATGGGGGCACTTAATGTATGTGTGCACTGCATGTATGGGGTTATTGTATGTATTGGATATATGGCAGCACTGCATGTATGGACTATATGGGGCATTGCATGTATGAGGGCACTGCATTTTAGGTTGTACGGTGGAACTGCATGTATGGGATGTAGGCCTATATGTTGGGATACTGCATGTATGGGATGAGGGTGCAAGACTCTGGTCTAACAGTTTTTCTTTTCTTACGGCTGCAGAAGATCCTGTGGGTAAGTTACAGATGTGGGGACCCAGCATGACCCAAGTGGGCCACCGCCTCCTCTGAAAGTGGCTGGGGGATGATGAAATGTGATTTATATGAACCTCTCATTGAAAACAATGTCTATTCACCACGTTAATTTAAGGTCCCGAACGGCCGGCTCAAGTGAAAAATCCAATAAGCCTCTATTAGATTTTCTCCATGAGGTCAGCGTGCTGGAATTCTGCGGATTACTAAAATAGACATCATTATTTGTAGGGACGTTTCATGAATCCGCAGCAGAATCTGTGCAGAAATGTGAAATTACTGCCGGCGAGAAAGCTGCCGCCCCTGGACTTTATCACCAGGTGAAATGTGTTTCTTCTCAGCAGCTCCACCTCACGGCACTGTGCTCTGCGCTTAAAGAGTTAATATGTGCAGTCTTCCGGAAAAATTTTTGAGTTTCTCATTGACTTCCATTATACATGCTACCAGAATTGAGCCTGTCCAAGCGTCCTACCTGCTTGTTTCGAGTACTGAGCACCCGACCATGGTAGCGCTCGCTCATTGATATTATTACTATTTCTTTATAGAGAACAATTGATTCCATGGTGCTGTACATGAGAAAGAGTTACATACTAACAAGTTAAAAATACAATGAACAAACTAACTGACAGACCGATACAGACGGGAGAGAGGACCCTGCCCTTGTGGCCTACATTCTATTGGGTAATGGGGAGGGAAACAGTTGATTGGGTCAGCTCCGGTGGTTGTGGAGTGCTAATTCCGGTGGTGGTGGGGTGCTGGCTTTGGTAGTGGTGGAGCACCGGCTCCGGTGGTGGTGGAGCAACCAACTCCAGTGGTGGTGGGAACCCACGGTCTGGTGGTTGAGCTCCAGCTCTGTTGGTGGTGGAGTGCCGGTTCCGCTAGTGGTGGGAGCACAGGCTCTGGTGGTTGAGCACGGGTTCCAGTGGTGGTGGAACGCCAGCTTTGGACATGGAGTGCCAGCTCTGATGGTGGTGGAGTGCCAGCTCTGATGATGGTGTAGCACCGATTCCGGGGTGGTGGAGCATAAGCTCCACTGGTGGTGGAGTGCCATGTCCACTGGTGGTGGAATGCTGACTCCAGGTGGTGGTGGAGCATCAGCTTCAATGGTGATGGAGCTTTGGCTCTGGTGTGGTGGTGGAGTGCCAGCTTTGGTGGTGGAGGAATGCCAGCTTTGATGGTGGTGGTGGAATGCTGGTTATAGTGGCAGTAAGGTCATCGCAGGCTGTAAGCTGTTCTGAAGAGATGGGTTTTCAAGTTGTACTTAAAAGTTTTGACAGTAGGGAATAGTCGGACATGTTGGGGTGCAGAATTCCAGAGGATGGGGGATGCTTGGGAGAAGTCTTGCAGGCGGTTGGATGAGGAACGTATGAGTGTGAAGGAGAGGAGGAGGTCTTGGGAGGATCGAATATTATGAGTTGGATGATATCAGGAGATTAGTTCAGAGATATATGGGAGACAGATGTAGAGGATTATAGTCATTTGCAGCTGGATTTGGACACATTGGGAGTGAATATTACCCATCACCTTTTTCCCCATTTTACGCTCATGGAATCGTTTTGAATTATTGGATGGAAATATTCTTCAAATATACTATACAGTATTGTATGTTGAAATAAAAATGTTTCCTAATGTTTAAAGAACTGAAAACAATTTCCTAATGTAGTTTCGCCAATTATCCCATCTGATGGGAACACAGAGTAAGTTTTCCAACATTGGTCCGGGGTCGTCAATGCCTTGCGGAGATGTGAACCTCTCCAACTGCCAGCATGGCGGACACATGTGAAATTAATTATAAACAGGTCATATTCCGGTAACGACCTATCAGGCCATCTAATATGGGGGAGTAAAATCACACGTCTTCTGCCAAGGTAGACACAAACGTTGGGTGGGACCACGTTAGCCGTCATGACCTTGACTTTCCCTGCGTTTGTCAATGGGAAGAATGAAACCTCTACGTTGGCTGCAGAGTGTTAGTAGGAAGAAACCAGAACATTTATGGTGATATAATCTTTTTCTGAGTATTTTAAACACAATATAATTATTTTTTGTCATTTTCTTTTCTGCCAAAACAAATCGTGAAGAAAAATGTAATATTATTGTCCTGTTTTCAATTCCCTTATTGTCCTGATCGGATTAGGTTGACCAAAGGTAAATGCTGGTTGATTACTTTGAACCTTGACACAATGTTGATCAATTTTGTGAATCTATGGTTCCTTGGTGGTGTGAGGAACGATAATTTTTGGACACATTGATTCCTTGATTATTCATTTTTGAGAATCCTTGGTTCCTTTGGGGTGTTGGGACTTACCATTGGGAATCCTTGGGGTGTTTGGAACAATCATTTTTGGAAATCTTTGGGTTTTTGATGGTGATGGGAAAAATATGTTAAAAAAAATCATTGGTGAGTTGGTGGTGGGAATAATCAATTTTACAAATCCTTTCTTTAGAAAATTTTTGGGCATGCTCAAAGATTGTTTCCTTACTGGTGATACTAAGTTGTTGACGTCATTTTTATCAGAATATTTTGATTGAACAACTTCTGTTCTTTCTAAAAGGAGGAAGAATTCATTGACTGGTGGAGTAAATTCTATGCGTCTATTGGGGAGAAGGACAAGTGTGGGACTTACTTAGAGAAAGGCTTTGATACTCTTCAGGTAAGTAAATGTCCATATTCTCTAAAAGGGAATCATTTTTTGCATATAGTACACTATCTACTACGAGTTCTTGGAGTATTGGTAAGCAATCTTTAATATACAGTGATACCTCTCCATACCTCTTTGAGAAGACCACCCTTTTATCAGGTAAGATTTACTGAGATTTTCAGTTCCATTACTTTAGTTTATGACATCTTTTTGAGAATCACACTCCTAGAATTCCTATTTTCAATGCAGTTTTGGGTGTTATATTTTCTCAATTTCATCTGAATGAGTCAACTTAGAACATTATGGGGATCACTGGTTGGGTCAATTTGGAACTTTGTGGAGGTCCCTGATTAAGTTACCCTAAAATATTATGGGGGTCTCTGATTGCATCAACCTAGGGGTCCCAGGTTGGGTCAACCTAGACCAGTATTTGGGGTCCCTGAGTGGGTCAGCCTAGAGCCTTGTGAGGATCCCTGATTGGATCAACCTAAAACATTATGAGGGTCTCCGAATGGATAAATCTAGAGCATTATGGGTGTCCTCGTTTGGATAAACCTAAAACAGGTGTTGCCATATGGTTTTTTTTTGCCTTCCTATGGATCAACATGTTAGGCTATGGGTTCAACTGGATCGATTTAAAGTCTTCCTTCAACCTTAAAAACTATTTTACTATGTTACTATGTAACTTAGAACATTACAGGTGTTTCTGATTGGTTTACTCTACAACTTTATGGGGATCCCTGATTGTGTCAACCTAGAACATTATGGTAACAACTGATTTGGTCAACCTAAAACATTATGGGGGTCTCTGATTGGATAAACCTAGAATATTGTGGGGGGTCTGAGATTGGGTCAACCTAAAAAATTATGACGGACCCTGATTAAGTCAATGTAGAACATTAAGCAGGGACCTTATTAGATCAACCTAAAACATTATAGAAGTTGCTATTGGGTCAGCCTAAAACATCATTGGGGTTCTCCTATGTGTCCAATGACTGCATTACATCTTTTGTTCTGCAGGGTTTGATGTCTGAGCACTTGAAAATTCCAGAACTCTTGTTGCTCACCACAGCTCTAAATCTATTCACCATGATAATGTTGGCAGCTTAAATGCTAGACAGCGAGCTCTTTGCATTAACATGGCCCAAATGTGATGTTAAAGGCAGCAGTTTTTCAGGAAAAGGGGAAACACAAAAAATATGAATTGAAAGGTAGTTCAGCGGGCTGGCTTCCATGTGGTATGGTCAACAATGTCCTAATGTGTAATTATGTTGACATACGTGTAAAACAAATGCTTGGCATGGCAAATTAGCTGATTGCAGTTTTTACATATGTTAGTACTGATTTTCTGATGGTACAGTCTAGGATGCCCATAAATAACAAACTTAAAGGGCTACCACCACTTTATAAGATTTTTTGTAATGTTTTTTTCCAAGCCTAGATTGGTCCACCAGAGTCTTATCTAAGCCTAGGTAGATGCACTAGACTCTTCTCCAAACCTAGATAGGTCCACCAGGGTCTTTTCCAATACTAGATAGGTCCAACAGGATCTTATCCAAGACTAGATAGGTCCACCAGGGTCTTCTCCAAGCCTAGGTAAGGCCATCATGATCTTCTTCAAGCCTAGATAGGCCCACCAGGGACTTCTTCAAGCCTAGATAGATCTGCTAGGATCTTCTCCAAACCTAGATAGGTCCACCAAGGTCTTCTCCAATCCTACATAGGTCCACCAGGATCTTCTCTAAGACTAGATGGGTCCACGAGGGTCTTCTTCAAGCCTAGATGATAGGTCCACCATGTTTTTCTCCAAGACTGGATAGGTCCACCAAGATCTTCTCCAAACCTAGATAGATCCACCAAGGTCTTCTCGAGTCCTAGATAGGTCCACCAGGATCTTCTTCAAGCCTAGATAGCTCCACCAGGGTCTTCTCGAAGTCTAGATAGGTCTACCAGGATCTTTTCCAAGCCTGAGTAGATCTGCTAGGATCTTCTCCAAACCAAGATAGGTTCACCAGGATCTTCTCCAAGCCTAGATAGGTCCACCAGGATCTTCACCAAGACTAGATAGGCCCGCCAGGGTCTTCTTCAAACCTAGGCTGGTCCACCATGGTGCTCTATGCCATATTTTGATAGTATCCAGCCATCGGGTTGCCTTGTTCCTTTTATTCTTCCTACCATGATGTCCTTCTCCAGTGATTGCTCTCTTCGTATGATGTGTAGACAAGTCATACCTTGGTGATCCTTCCTTCCAGTGACATGTCTGGCTTGATTTGTTCCAGTATTGATGTGTTTGTTCTTCTTGCCATCCATGGTATTGATAACATCCTTCTCCAGCTCCACATTATGAAGTCAGTGATTCTTCTACTATCTTGTTGCTTTATCATCCATGTAATAATATAATAATACCTATTTATTAAGACAGTTCTGGATGGATTTTTGCAATCCAGTATTTTTCATTTGGCATTTATAGGGTGGTTTTTATATGTCCTGGGAGATAAGTGGAAGCACATGGTTCTATCACAGCATTACTTTAGTCCATATTATTGAAGACTTCTAAGTGACCTGAACTGAGGCTTCTAGTCTAGAGGCAGAAACCTAATACACCCATCCGTCCTATTGTCTTGCTCCTCACAATCTTAATCTTGAGCGGTTCCTACCAAGCGAAACGATGCTGCAGAGATCACACAATAAATGAGAAAAAGCTGGAGCGGCTCGGCCATCATTTATTTTGGCTCCTGGGACGACTGTTGGAATATACAACTTGATAATTACATTATGACTACCGTTGGTGAGCTGTCACCGCCGCCGTCCATCCCGCGCTCTGGAAACCCTGCCACATTTACTCAGCTTCCAAGACAAAAAAATAACAATCTGCGCTTCTTCAAGAATCAACAAAACAGTGTAAAATGTATCACGGGAAGAGAATCCAAATCCAAATCTTCAATGTTAAATAACAAAGAAAAGACTCGACCTGGAAGGGTCAACCACGGTCTTCACCGGATCCAAATCTTCATACTATTTTCAATAATGCAGAAGGGTCCAAGGACTGGATTATTAAATGCAGAGATTTGGAGATTTAATATAATTTTATTTACATTTTTTTTCAAAAACTTTTCAGCATTGGAGTGTGAAAGCCAAGGGATAAAAGAAAACAAAGGCGAAATGTAAAATACATGTGGAAAAGAGACCGGTACTGAACAATGCAGAATATTAGAAATCACCCGGGAATTCGAGGGCTGAATTAAGGAGTCTTCAGCAATTTATTTATTATATTGTGAGGAGGCGATTGCTGAGTGTGTTGGGGGACGCTCGCTTACTTGGACATGCTCCGCGTCGGTACCTGTCGTGAGTCCAGTTCCACTGGGCATCGGTTACTTCCTGGACCTCTAGGAGCCCTGGCCAGCTCCATTCTCAGACCGCTTCTCTCCTGCCATGTGTTTCACAGGGAGGGTGAAGGACCTTGCTTACAACACAGAAAACCTATATTCCCTCAGAGGCCCAGGTGTGTGAGGAATCAGGTGCAGTCCAGCACTTGTAATGCATTACCTGAACCTGTGGAACCTCCAGTCCCAGCATAATGCACTATATAAACTTGATGAACTACAAATCCCAGGATACATTCTGGATTTAGATCACAGCAGACCTCTGTCTGTGCGATACATACCTCACATACCCTCCCCTCTGTTCAAACCCGTAGGGATGAACATTTGCCAACAGAGGCCAAGCAACAGGGCAGCCTTGTTACCTTGACCTACCAGTCGAGGGGACCATTTCAGTTTACTGCGAGCATCAGCTCTATGAACATGAGTCATCTCATTCCTTAGGTCCATCACCATCACAAACATTTTCTATGTGAAGAATTCACTATCAGACTTCATCAACTCATGTGTCCGAGTGGTAACTTTGTCAGACCTCCCCTGCCCCTGCGGTCAATACAGTAGTGTGAGATGCTTACCTCTGCAGTGGCGGACCTACAGCCTGCCGGGCCCTGGTGCAGCCTTAGGTGAGGACCGGAGGGGAAAGGTGGGGGAGTAGGGGGTGTGGGGGGTGCTGGCAGCGTCAGTTGAGGACCGGGGGGGAAGGTGTGTGCTGCCTGCGTCAGGCGAGGGGCTGCGGGTGCTGGCGGGTGGTGGGGAAGGGGGTGCTGGAGAGGAGAGGAGGGTGGGATCAGCCGCGGAAAGCAGGAAGCTTCCCTCAGTAAACCCCCTCTCCTCTGACACAGGGACATGGGGGTCGGCTGGGGGCCCCCCTGCAGGCTTGAGGGGCCCTGGTGCAGCTGAACCAGCTGCACCACGGTGGGTCCGCCCCTGTACCTCTGTATCTAGTGTGGGGTCTGACTCTGTCCTGTCAAGTACTCTACTGGGTCTTTTGTGTAGTCCTCTCAGTCTTGAGTCACTGGAGAGTTCACTATCTCCAACCAGACTACACCCACTATCCTCAGTACGTCTCTGGAGGTGTCTCCATTGGCGTCTGTCTTCATCACCTTTTCCAACTAGAGAACCATTACAGTGCACTTGGATGTTGTAAGTGCACTTGTAGTCTTCGGCTCCTCTTCAGTTCCTGAAGCCCTTTGAAGACTAAGGGTATGTGCAGAAGATACAGAGACACTGCATCCCGGACATGATGCCTCTGGACCTGCGGGAAGCCGTGGGTGAATGCAGAGAGAACATAGCCACCCTGTGCCCATGATCTATCTGCATTGGGTGCAGGGCAGGTTCTCTCTCCATTCACACGCTAGAGATTGCTTCTGACTACACAGCAATAATTTAACATGCTGTGGAGATGCGAAACTGCGGCAACCCGCGGCGCCACAGCTGAAATAACGCTGCAGAGGGGACAAGCACAGTAGGCATTGGATTTCTAGAAATCATCCACTGTGCTAGTACTGCACAATGCAGCGTTATGGACGCAGATCAAACACGCTGTGTCCATAACACTGCAAACCCTGATCGAGTGCATGACTCCTAATAGAAATAGGAAAAAAGAGGCTGTAGATAATGTCACAGACAAACGCAAGCTGCTGGGGAGAACCGAAAAAGAACTGTGGACTGCAAGTGCACTTACAACACCCAGTGCACTTACAACACCCAGTGCACTTACAACACCCAGTGCACTTACAACACCCAGTGCATTTACAACACCCAGTGCACTTACAACACCCAGTGCACTTACAACACCCAGTGCACTTACAACACCCAGTGCACTTACAACACCCAGTGCACTTACAACACCCAGTGCACTTACAACACCCAGTGCACTTGTAGTCTAATTTATCTGAGGATAAAAATAGGATTTCTCTGCAATGAAGCAATGAATAAGGAAGATAGATATATTGTTTTAATTTTTGAACACTGATCGATTATCACTAGCGCTAGTTGCCCCCCAAAACCCTTAAACAAATCATCTTAAAAATAGCGAAAGGTAAGGAAATTTATTATTATTATTATTTATTATAGAGCACCATTGATTCCATAATGCTGTACATGGGAAAGGGATACATACAAACAAATAAAAAATACAATGAACAAACTAACAGTGACAGATGGATACAGAGGGGAGAGAGAACCCTGCCCTTGTGGGCTTACATTCTACAGGACAGTGGGGAGAGAGACAGTAGGTTGGGTTTGATCTGGCGGTGGTGGTGCGCCAGGTCCAGTGTTGGTGCAGCCACCGGGTCCAGTGGGGGTGGAGCACCGGCTCCAGTGGTGGTGGAGCGCCAGGTCCAGTGGTGGTGGAGCGCCAGGTCCAGTGGTGGTGGAG
Organism: Allobates femoralis; assembly: GCA_033576535.1. Taxonomy (NCBI): domain Eukaryota; kingdom Metazoa; phylum Chordata; class Amphibia; order Anura; family Aromobatidae; genus Allobates; species Allobates femoralis. The sequence goes on from JARQOC010000003.1 coordinate 20,662,013, forward strand.
CGCCAGGTCCAGTGGTGCTGGGGCACCAGGTCCAGTGGTGGTGGAGCGCCGGGTCCAGTGGTGGTGGGGCACCAGGTCCAGTGGTGGTGGAGCGCCGGGTCCAGTAGTAGTGGAGTGCCGGGTCCAGTGGTGGTGGAGCGCCGGGTCCAGTGGTGGTGGGGCACCAGGTCCAGTGATGATGAAGCGCCGGGTCCAGTGGTGGTGGGGCACCAGGTCCAGTGGTGGTGAAGCGCCGGGTCCAGTGGTGGTGGGGCACCAGGTCCAGTAGTGGTGGGGCACTAGGTCCAGTGGTGGTGAGGTGGCACCGTGGTTATTGCAGGCTGTAGGCTGTTCTGAAGAGATGGATTTTCAGCTTCTGCTTGAAGGTTCTGAGTGTGAGGTTCAGTCAGACATTTTGAGCTGCAGAATACCAGAGAATGGGGGATGCTCGGGCGAAGTCTTGCAGGTGCTTAGATGAGGAACGTACAAGTGTGAAGGAAAGGAGGAGGTCTTGGGAGTATCGAAGATTACGAGTTGTATGATATCGGAAGATTAGTTCAGAGATATATGGGGGGACAGATTGTGGACGGCTTTCTCAATGTTAGTAGTTTGAGTTGGATACGTTGGTGAATTGGGAGCCAGTGGAGGGATTTGCACAGGGAAGAAGTGAAGGAGCAGCGAGGAGAGAGGTGGATTAGTGCGGTGGCAGATTTAAGGACAGTGGTGCAAGAGTGTTAGCTGGGAGGCCACAGAGGAGGAGGTTGCAGTAGTTGAGATGGGAGATGATGAGGGCATGCACTAGTAGTTTAGTAGATTGAGTGTTGAGGTAGGGACGGATTCTGGAGATATTTTTGAGTTGGAGGTGATAGGAGGTGGCAAGAGTTTGGATGTGCGGTTTGAAGGATAAGGCAGAGTCTAGGATCACTCCGAGGCAGCAGATTTCAGGTACAGGGCAAAGTGTGATGTCATTTATTGTGATAGACAGATCAGGTAAGGGAGGTGCGCTCGAGTTGGGGGAAAGATGATGAGTTCAATTTTGTCTACATAACTGATCTACATCATGTGAAATATATATTGAACACATCACCAGTTTACTAAGTAAATATATTTCTAAAGCTGCTATTGATGTGAATTTCTCTCCAGATGTCAGTAACAACCCATCCAATCCCTACAGGCAAAGAAATCAAATCATATATATCCATAAAATATGTGGAATAGAGAGAAATGACACAGGGAAAAAGTAATGAACACATTTACCAAAAGTTATTTACTACTTTGTGCAAAATCCTTAGTTGGTGATGAAGCTTCGAGACGCCTCCTTTGTCTAAAATCTTGCGGTGAGCACCTGGTCATGGCCGGTTTATGGTGAAAAGATGTTCTTTTCACTTCTGGATTATGGCCTCAATAGAGCTCACTGGTACCTTCAGTAGTTAGAAATTCTTCGATAACCAATGCCATAAGTCATTTTTTAGAACTAAGGTTGAGAAGGTCTTGAGACTGCTCACTGGTTTTACCCATCATGAGATGTTTCTTGTGTGGTACCTTGGTAATAAGACATCAGTTGAACCAGTGGATATTATTTTTCAGGATTCCTTTCTAATTACTGATAGATTTCAGCTGGTGCCATGACTTTTCAGGGCATTTTGCACCTCGCTTTCTTCATGTGTTCAATACTTTTTCCCTGTATCATTTCTCATTATTTCACAACTTAATTTATGGACATCTATGGTTTGATTTCTTTTCCTATGTGGATTGGATGGGTAGTTACTAGGGATGGGTGAACTGTTCGTGTTCGTGCCCGGGGTTGAAGCTGTAAAGTAATGCAATTGTTAATTTTCTTAATATACTTACTGGGTCCCCATTCTCACTTCATGGTGGGACGCGTCACTGCATCATTTCCGGGCCACCCCTTATCACCTTGACGTATGTGATTGGCTATTGGAGCCAGTCACATGACGATGCATCCCGGAAGCCCGGAGGTGACATAGCGCCGCGGCACAGCTGAACGGGATAACGTGGACCCGGTAAGTATGATTAGGCAGATTAGTCACCATGTACATACTGACAAGTGGTGAGAAATTCATGTCAATTGGTGATGTGTTCAATACTTATTTCACCCGCTGTATGCACCAAGAACCAATTTAGACTCACTGTGATTTCAAATCTTTGGTGACAAGTTATTCGCTCAGCAATGACACTGTCAGAAGATTTCTAAGTGCAAAACTCTTCCAATGCAGACATCTCTGTACAAAGTCAGGTGTTGAGAAATACCTTGACGTACAGTCGAAACCTTGGCGTGAAAGTGGAAAGTGCCTTATAAGCAATGGAGATGCCAGCATTAATGTGGGAACCTTTGGGTGTTGGTAATGGAGTCATCTGTTGACCACACAAAGACTCAGCACAATTTAATAGACCTCTCGGACACGTCACATTTGCGCCACGCTTGGCCTCCGATGCTCCATTTCGTCTTCCCCGCTGTGAATGAATTCATGCAGGATAATCATTTTCTGGATCATCTACAAATCCCTGTATGGAAACGGTGTAATTATGAAAATGTAACACGCTTATAACTCACCGACCCTCTGCCCGTTATTCCTCTTAACCATTTATGTTGGATTTTTCCCAGTTTGTAGCTGCAATTAACATTGTGGGTAATGTTTATCTTTAATTGCAGCCTTACCGGGCTTAGAACAGTGATGTGTTCTGCAGAGGAGGCATTTTCTACAGACTTGGGGGGGGGGGGGTGTTGTAAGAACTGCTGCCACATTAAGGTTTTATAAAGCTCTGATCTGGTTATTAATAATTCATAATATTTTATCGGACCTCTGTTTTGCCAAGTTTTTAACACTAAGTTTCAAAGCTATTTTATTATAAAAGTTAATATATGTCTTGCTAAATTTACCTGGATCGGGGCAGAGCCCGTACTTACGTAGCGCTCACTGACTTACAAATCAGGCATGAATAATAATATTCTTTATAGCAAGATTACATTTATTTGTTTACAAAGTAGCACATGAATTGTCATCAATTGAGTACAGGCTTAACCTAAAGTATACCAATTATACCTAGACTTAATTATAGCGAATAAGCGTCAATATTTTTACCGTGTATTGTAGCTGCTTCACCTTCGTCAACGGGGAGGTCACGATCAGAGAGAAGGGATCAACACCGTGGCTTGCGTCACAGAGACGTCCATCCATGTTGGCCTCTGGAAAGGTTTTCCTCCCCCTCACTGACTGTGACTTCCTTCAAGTTGTACTTTTAGAATATCTCTGATCATGCGCTGATGGCATGATCCAGCCGTGACCATCAGCCACAAGATATTCACTTGTTTCTTGTTACCCCCATCTGTTTCCCTGCCCTAGGATGTGGTTTCCTGTCCCAGGATGTGGTTTCCTGTCACAAGAATTTCAGCTCAGCTCATGATTTCATCATAACAGCATAATGTCAAGAAGAATTCACCCTTTCATATTTCAACAGAGTACTGATCATTTATTGAATGAATGATAAGGCCTGTGGTCACTATATTCTAATTATGATTACCGTTCTATACCTATTCTATCCACAATCCACACGCCATTCTTATCACATTGGTATCACAATATAAAATACTAAATTCAAGGAACAGTAGGTGTACACTTCTGTATATTCAACATGCAAAGATTACGTACTTATATTACATCACCAGGGAGGTTTGAACATCATCTGTCTGGCTCATCAGTTGGAGAAGCACGACAAAGACAGAGAACTCCGGGAAAAAATCCCAACACTGAACCGGGCGTCCCACTGATACAGGTCCACAAACAGCTTCTGTCATGGTCATATTTCTCTGAGCTTATATGGCGACTTACATAATATTGCACAAGTCACAGTCACAGTCTGGTTCAGCTTTTAGGATTAGATGAGTCAGAGTTACAAGAAAAACCTCAGACAATGCCACAGTAAATGCACAAAGTCCAAAACTCTCAAGAATCACATAAATCAACAGCAGATAATTGGGTTAAATAAATGACAAGGTTTTGTCACAATGAACACATTATCTGTCTATCATTATGACCAATAATACTGGTTTGTTATAGGTTTGTTAAACTATAACATAATGTATGGAGTCAAAATATCCACCTTTATGTCTGTACTACAACCTCTCATCCAGAAAAGGATAAGTGGAGTAACGCTCCACTATAGATAAGCAAAGTTTTTTAACTTTTAATTTTTCATAAAATTCAATATGTTGCACAACCATTCATGGTAAATCTCAATTCTGCAAAAATTCCAATTCTGAGGTCTCCCGTGACTGTAGTTAAATCATTTAAAGCTCTGGACAACAATATGCTGAACATGATTGAACAGACACATCATGGCTGACCTTCACTGCTGAGCTGTCTCACACGATATATACAGTTACATCAGTGTTTTATGGCTTTCTCCCTATCTCTATCGCTAGCTTATTAGCTCTGATGTTCTCTTAACTATCGAGATTGACCACAAGATGGCCGCTACATTCCCTGCCTCTGCTTTTATAGTGGCTATGATTGTCCCTCCTGATTGGTTGTGCTATTACAAGTGTTATATCAGCAAAACATTATGGGGTAGCCATGCTCAAGGTCAGATGAGTCTATTTTGGCTTATGAAATCTTCTGCATTTATATATTGACACCCAGTAGAGTTATTGGAATTGTTATATAGAATGTAATAAAAAAGGGTGGACGGTGAATATGAATATACACAGGCACTATGGACTTAGGAAATATTTGCATTGTAACATACGTAGCAAAGAACGTTATTACACCCAATCTAAAAACCTTTATAATACAAGAGTAACAAAATAGAGCAGACTATATGTAGATGTAAGTGCTTGACCGCTATGGTCTGAGAGAGCCCTTACAGAAACAATTATGAGGGAGGCATATATATAATGAGAATCATGAAGTAAAACGCCATATATGTAATTGCTATAGTGTAAAGTAATAAATTAAGGCCCAAATGCTATGTTCAGCAAAATCGTATTGCATTCAATAGTGTGCCAAGCATATGTTACCTTTGCAAATGCCCGATGTATGTTTCACTGTGGCTTCTTCCGGGGGTGATATATCCAAGATATTTGTCTAATTCCTAAATGTTTGACAGAAATTTGAATCTTTCGTCTGTAAATGACACTTATTACAAAAGGGCACTGCTGTAAAGTGCTATAAAGAGTTGCATACATGGCTACTATGGGGGAATGTCAATTTACCCTCTCTCTATGCCAGAAGAGAATAGGGTCACTACTGCCACCTATTGGAATTAGGAATCCTTGAAATAGATATTGACCCCTTAAAAGGTCTGGTCCTATGACTGAGGGTAGGAAGCCTGTCATGGGTCCTACTCCGGTATCACACAATCAAGGGAGCGTGAGTGAATGGCCCAAGAACCTTTATTACTTGCAAAGCGAAAGGTCCATAAAACAATCCACCACACAGAGGGTAAAATAGACCAGGAACACGGATACAGTCCAGTAACGGGATAAATGACCCAGGAGATGAGTCACAATCCTCTGCTTATAGATCAATATCGCAGTGCAACTCCAGGTACTTCTTCTCTATTGTAGGCTCCTCCAGTAGTCTATTCCAGGGTAATCAATGTTCCTCCAAGTCTCTCTGTGGTGCGGGCCTTAGCATCAGTGTCCCACAAAGTATGTGTCTTACTACTCTGTTTGTCCTCCATAAACCCTCTATAAATCTAGGGGGTAGGCAGACAGGTTGGATTGTTTTCTGATTCCCCACCAAGACCTATGGATTAAGGCACTACTGGGGGTGATTTACAGTATTTGTAGAGCAGAGGGGTCATGAATGGACAGTTAGGAAATGTCATCAGGGTTCATCAAGAGAAGGGACACCTCCAGGCTGCAGATGATAACTGAGCTGATTCAATAATCAGACCTTCTGTAATGTAACTGTGACTCTCGACAGGACGGGGGAATACACAGAATGATACAGAACAACAAAACAACATTCCTAAAATCAGTAGGGATTAAGGCACTACAGGGGGTGATTTACAGTATTTACAGAGCAGAGGGGTCATGAATGGACAGTCAGGAAATGTCATCAGGGTTCATCAAGAGAAGGGACACCTCCAGGCTGCAGATGATAACTGAGCTGATTCAATGATCAAACCTCTGTAATGTAACTGTGACTCTCGACAGGACGGGGGAATACACAGAATGATACAGAACAACAAGACAACATTCCTAAAATCAGTAGGGATTAAGGCAGTACAGGGGGTGATTTACAGAGCAGAGGGGTCATGAATGGACAGTCAGGAAATGTCAGCAGGGTTCATCAATCTGTATGGACACATCCAGGCTGCAGATGGTAACTGAGGTGACTCAATGATCAGACCTTCTGTAATGTAATTATGACTCTAGACAAGATGGGGAATACACAGAATGATACAGAGCAACAATACAACACTCCCAAAATCAGTAAATATATGAACAAGGATAGAATGATACAGAGCAGCAGATCTCATCATCACAGTGATCTTTGATCCAACTGATCTCACAGAAAATCTCTCTCCATACATATTTGCATTGTAAAGGAACCAGAGCTGTGATTGTGACTTCTCCCAATTTATACCACAGATTTCAAAGTCTTCATACGAAAAGATAGTGCACATTTTGCTTAGCATTTGAGTGCAGATGACATTTTGTTATAATGTATAGTGATTCAGCATTGCACACGTTCACACTGGGATTGAGCGCCACAGTTTTTTCTTGTGTATAGAGTCACATATTTTAGCAATTGTGTCTCCTGCAGCAAACTTGTCATAGACTTCAATACAAATGAAAAAAGCGACACGTGACACGCGACTTGTCTGCACTTTGGCTGCTTTATTAAGTCTGAAGTTTCACGGCACCGGACGTGCGGCCAAAGGTTGCAAGGGGTTACCGCTACCTGCAGCTCAATACAAGGGAATGGGAGCTCATCGCGACCCCAAGAGGAGAAGCAACCAAAAAGATATAACTCAGTTGTGTGAAGGCCAAAGTGTCCGTATAACCCCGACCGCACAGCAAAACCATAAAAAAGCAGGAAAAAACTCTTCCAAAACTTCAAAAACTTCTTCAGGAAACAAATTTGTTTGAACTCCTCAAAAGCTAGGGTTAGAAAGGTGTAAAGAGCAAAGCAAAAATAACACTAGAGCCCCATATGGAGTAGTATCAAAGAGCCATGTAGCACAATATGTGAACATCGAGGGCTCGGGGGTATCAGACTGGCCTAAAAATGTCATAATATCTATCCAGAAGGTCAAGATATGGTGAAGACAGTAGGGAAAAATCTGATAATATGCTACTAATCATGATGGATGCGATTACACTACTTTATTCTTTACACAACATATATACTATACGTTCCATAAGCCGACATTAACCATTTGCCCGATACAAGGGAGATGGACTCAATGCCAAGTGATGACTTTCCTGATCTGTGAATTGTGTTATTGGCTATAATGGTTTCCTTTATTCGGCAGGTGCTGGACACCGAGTTAGAGAACGTTGAGGACTATGAGGGACTGGCGGACTTTTGTCGTACATTCAAGCTGTACAGAGGCCGATCCCAAGATGAGGCTGAAGATCCATCGGTCGTTGGAGAATTTAAGGTGAGGACTTACAGTTCCTTCTTTGCACTCTTTGTTTTGTGCTTCCTAAATCCGACCACAGACATACAACACTTACCAAACATTTCTTGCTGATTGGAAATAATTTGGAAATTTGATTTCGCCAAATTTCGTTAGGAAATTAGACTCACAGAGAGTTGATTCACCACAAATCAGAAGTACTCCACAACTTTCAATGTCCCCTGAAAAGAAATGGCTTTTGCTTTCAATCTCTATGGCCAAGCTGTGAGCTGTGATGCCCTCTCACTATCCAAACTCATCCTAAATGGCTGCTGCACTCCCTGCCTTGGCTTTTATACAGGCTGTGATAGTCCCTCCTGATTAGTTCTGCTATACCATGTGATGTCATTTCCTCATGACGTTATGTGGAAGCCTGAGTGGCTGCTGATACAATTTTTTGTGTTACATGTTGGCATTCGTTTTAGAACACGCAACACAACTCGCATATTGTTCAAATTCGACACAAAATCAATGTGCATTGAATCAATTTGCTCATCTTTTACTATGAATATTCAAATATATACGAATGCACTATATTGTTTTCTCAGTGTGGTATATAAAGCCAAAGGACCTGTTAGGTTGGTTTCACACTACGGATTTTGTAAATCCGATGCTGTCCGATAAAAATCGGACAGCATCGGACCGATATTGGGCCCCATGCAGCCCTATGGGCATCGGACCGAATCGGATGTGCACTAAATGCCATCCGATTTGGTCCGATCCGATTCTGTCCGATTTTTTTATCGGTGCAAAAATTGGAGCATGCTCCGATTTTTGCACCGGAAATAAAATCGGACAAAATCGGATCGGACCAAATCGGATGGCATTTAGTGCACATCCGATTTGGTCCGATCAATTTAACATGGGGCCCTATGCAGCAGGGTCTGAGGAAACATCGGATGTGTCCTCGGACCCGATTTTACTGTACTGAGCATGCTCAGTACAGTAAAACTGCTCCAAACTGGAAGGCAGGGGTTAAAAAAAAAAATAAAGTTTATGCTCACCTATCCCCGAGGCCCCCGCCGTCTCCCGCAGGCTCCCGGTGTCTGCAGAGGTCTTCTACTTCTGTACAGGACCTGCCGTGATGTCACAGTCACGTGACCGCAGGTTACCATGGTGTAACCTGCGGTCACGTGACTGTGACATCACGGCAGGTCCTGTACAGATGAAGAAGACCTCTGCAGACACCGGGAGCCTGCGGGAGACGGCGGGGGCCTCGGGGATAGGTGAGCATAAACTTTTTTTTTTTTTAAGACCGGAGGCTACGATTTAATGCCAGAATCGGATGCCTATTTGGCATCCGATTCCAGGCATCAGAAGGGAGCCGATGCTGTCCGAATTTATCAGACAGCATCGGCACCCTTCAAAATCGTTATGTGAAAGTAGCCTTAGCAAAAACTGTTGAAATATACATCTCAGCCAAGAAAAAGGACACCTAGGTTAGATGAAACCCAGATTTCTCATTGATGCTAAACCTTAGATAACGTTTAACCAGATCTCAATTGTCCGACAGCCGCCATATACATGAAGGCTCAGCTCGGCCAGACATTCGTGTCTTCTCTATGGTGAGAGAGGTGTAAGTTGTTGCTACACTCGTCTGGCAGAGGCTAATCTATCCAAAGAACAAAAAGACCAGGTGATTCAACCAACCCAAACTACCCAACTCTTTCCAGGAATTACGAGACTCGCCTATAGAATAGGCGATAATAGAAAAAAATCCAGGTATGGAGCGCTCCCACAAAAGGTTGATGGGCTAGGTATCCATTAAAAATGTATGTATCCCTATTGCAGCTATTTTGTTCTCTGACCCAAAGTCAGATATGGGATCACTATTGAGTTCCAAATTGAATACCAGACCTTAGAGGTTATGAGCTCAGAGTAATGAGAGTGCACACAGACTTGTGTTGCAAAGTCAGTATCTCTGAGGCCTAGTATTCAATTTGGAAGTTATTGGTGATCCCATATCTGACTTTATTTGTGAATTTGTGTGTATAAGTTTCAGACACCCCAAGCTCGAACATGTTAGTCACGGCTCATTTCTTTTGGCAATCAGCCCTGTGCTAGTAATGTCTATGTCAAGACCAAGTTGTCACGATTTCTCCGCTCTGCATTGAGGGTGTGCTGGGCTGGGTGATTGACAGCTTAGTCATCCTATCTGGAGTTGGGATATGCTGAGCTGTTGGTGTTCTGATTGACAGCTCAGTCACCCAATCTCTTTCTGGAAGGTGCTGGGTCTTTGCAGGTGTTCCCTGTCTCCTGTAATTGCCCAGCTTTTTACCTGTGCAGCCTTTCCCAGAGCACTGCCAGTCTTAGTTTCAGCTCTGTTGTGCTAGGTGGCCTCATTTTTGGGAATTGATCTTTTGCTGCCTGACCGTCCTTTTGTCTTGTCCCTCTGTTCTGATCTGCTCCTCTCCAGCTAACTGACCTTGGACCGATATCTTACTGCACCTCTGTCTTGACGTGCTCTCCTGGTGCCTGACCTGAACATTTGACTATTCTGCTTCTACTTAGCACTGCAGCCTTGCAGTGCTGGGGTCCTGGGTTCAATTCCCACCATGGACGACATCTGCAAGGAGTTTGTATGTTCACCCCATTTTGTGTGGGTTTCGTCAAGGTTCTCCAGTTTCCTCCCACACTCAAAAAGACATACTGATAGGATGTCTACATTGTGAACCCCAATGGGGACAGTGCTGCAAATGAAAGTGCTACGGAACTAATACCGCTGTATAAATGAGTAAATATTATTAATATTATTATTACTTGTCTGTGTGGTGATAGCTTCATACAAGTACTCTCTAAATTATACTGATCCGTTATATGAAAGCTCTTGCAGTAGCAGTAAGTACACACGGCACACGAATGTTGCAGACTTTAATAGCCAGAATGCACACGAAAGATCTGTATCACATCAATTTGTCTTGTGGATTTTACCATCATTTTTTCCCTTGAAATGAGCAGCGAACTCCGACCAAAATCTGCTGCACAATCTGTATTTTCCATTTGCAGATTTTGTTGCTTGACCATTCCAGATAGACTTACCCAGATACAGCACAATTACTGCAGGTTTGAGATGGAAAGCTCCAACACGGGACTCCTACTCAATACAAAGAAGACAAAGATATTGACTACTGCCGGGTACGACTGGTACACCTCCTAAGGTACCGTCACACGCGGCAGTATTGCTAGGCAATTTCACTGGCAATTTGCTGGTTGCAGTGAAATCATGGACACATTGTTACATTTGTACACAGCAACAAAATAGAACAATGTGTCCATGATTTCACTGCAACCAGCAAATTGCCAGTGAAATTGCCTAGCAATATTGCCGCGTGTGACGGTACCTTTAGATAGACGGAGAAGAAACTAGAAGTGGTAAAGGATTCGACCTACTCGGATCAATGATCACTCAAGATGCAGCGATGACACCAGAAGTCAATAGGAGAAGAGCTATGGGCAAATCAACAATGAGGTCACTGGACGAGGTCTTCACATCAAGGAACATTTCACTGGTGATGAAGACACGGCTCCTACATAGTGTGGTCTATTCTGTACTAACATATGGATGTGACACTTGGAAGATAAATAAACAAGGCAGAAGAAGGATCAACGTCTTCAAAATGTGGAGCTGGAGAAGGATGTTATCAATACCATGGATGGCAAGAACAAACATCAATTCTGGAACAAATCAACAATGAAGTCACTGGACGAGGTCTTCACATGAAGGAGCATTTCACTGGTGATGAAGACACGGCTCCTACATAGTCTGGTCTGTTCTATAGTAACATATGGAAGAGACATCTGGACGATAAAGAAACAAGACAGAAGAATAATCAACACCTTCATAATGTGGAGCTGGAGAAGGAGGTTATCGATACCATGGATGGAAAAAAGAACAAACACATCAATACTGGAACAAATCAAGCCAGACATGTCACTGGAAGGAAGGATCACCAAGCTACGACTTGTCTACACATCATACGAAGAGAGCAATCACTGGGGAAGGACATCATGGTGGGAAGAATAGAAGGAACAAGGCAAAGCGACAGACCGGCAACCTGATGGCCTGATACACTTCAAGATATTGGTGGAGAAAACCAAATAGATCCATGGATCTATCTAGGCTTGGAGAAGACCCTGGTGGACCTATCTAGGCTTGGGAGAAGTCTGTGGTGGACCTATCTAGGCTTGGAGAAGATCTCAGTGGACCTATATAGGCTTGGAGAAGATCCTCGTGGGCCTATCTAGGCTTGAAGAAGATCCTAGTGGACCTATCTAGGCTTGGAGAAGATCATAGTGGACCTATCTAGGCTTGAAGAAGATCCTAGTGGACCTATCTAGGCTTGGAGAAGATCCTAGTGGACCTATCTAGGCTTGGAGAAGATCATAGTGGACCTATCTAGGCTTAGAGTAGATACTGGTGGACCTATCTAGGCTTGATGAAGACCCTAGTGGACCTATCTAGTCTTGGAGAAGACCCTGGTGGACCATGGCTCTATATTAAGCTGAAGTTAAGTTATATTGCAATGTAGATTCCACGCTTGACTGGAATATCACAACCCCATTCCAGAAGACAGATTTCTGCATGGAAATCAGAGCACTTACTGAAATCTGCTTCCTGCTTCTACATTGGATCTGGCCCTGATCTTCTTATATGTCAGAGCCGGATGTAGAGCAGTACCATCAGTCTCCCTATTAAGATTATTTTATTGCTTCATGTTTAAGAAGGGAAAGAGGAGAATAATCAATCAAGATCAATGATGTGAGATAAGTTGATCTAAGTAGATCTCTGTAACAAGGGAACATTGGAATGAATCTGACAAACCACAATTATATATCGGAGGGTTGGGTTTGGATTGGGGTGTTGTCACTATTTTGTATGTTTTCACTAAAATCTTCAGTGTCTCTCCTATCAGTGGACTTCTGATATGGAGACTTTAAAGATTAAATTAATGCAGATCAAATCAATGACACATTTTTAGGAATTCCCTGAACCGGCGGAGTTTGAACAATTTGCAATTTAATAAGTATGAATATCCCAAATTGCATCTGCCAAAGACTCACTTGACTTTGTTAATGGCTATGTGGGCTCCCCAATAAAGCATTAGTACTATTATATTGCATGGTATGGTTCAGCCAATCAGGAGCGACTTTCGTAGTCTGCCTAAAAGCACAGGCAGGGAATGCAGCAGCTATTTTCTAGTGAATTTAAGTAGTGAGAGGAAGTCACAGTTAAGCCATAAAGATAAGGAGAATACTCAGCTGTAAAACACTGAATAAACTGCACAGACAGTGTGTGTGACAGCACAGTAGTGAATAATATTTGTAATATGTTAACTCATAGCCATACATGTTGAAGTCACTTTGACATTACTAAGGCTGTGTAAGGAGCTGGCCATGGACTGATGACTATTGGACTTTTCCTGCATGGATCGCAAGTTACGCAAGTTAATTGTTTCACAAGATGAACGGGAAAGGGGATGTACCAGAGTGTCTCTTCCAGCCTGTTTTCATAGACCATAATGCAATCAGGTCTACATTACCATTCAATGTTTTTCAGCTGGTGGGGGTTGGTGGTGCATCTCTCCTCCTCTCTGCAAGGGATTTCCCCAGTACAAATTATGCAGACAGGGCAGGAGACTGGACTTCTGGAATAATAAGCTACATGTTTAAGTTAGTAGTTGGTGCTGTGAATTGGAAGCAAGAGAATCTGTTGCTGAGGCCAGGTCTTGAAACCCATGAATGGACTATAGAAACTGGAGCTGGATACACATGCTACAGGTGTGATAGCTGCCTTCTGGATTTTAGGAACTCTCCTAAGGACTAGTTTGGAGCTGGATACATGTGCTACGGTTATGATATCTGCCTTCTAGATTTTAGGAACTACCCTAATGGTAGCTTTACACGCCGCCACATGATGGTGGCAACAACCGGGTACATGAGAGAAATGTATCTTGCACCGCCAAATCAACCCGAGATAGCGGCGTGTGAAGACGGTTGTTGCCACCCGCCAGTGGAGGCACCTGTTTCAGAGCACTGCCCTAAAACAGGTGGATACCAAGCCGATGGTTGCCCCCTGTATCGGCGTGTAAAGAAGGAACAGAAGGGTTGTTTCGACACCATGCTATGTACCTGGTATGTACCTAGGGCGTGACACAGGCTCCGGGTTACCGCGCCCCATCAGCGATCATTGGTGGAAGATGCTGCGTTCCGATTGGTAGTCGCTGCATAGGGCGGCATATTTAAGGAGCTGACCACTCACACTACACAATTGCTCGAGCGTCATGTATTAGTCAGCCTCCTGTGCTGGTTGGCCAATCATGATGTTATTGCTTTGTCCTATCAGCGTACAGAATTCTTGTAATCCACAATTGTAGCACGCCTATGTGTTGTCCCTGCTGCACCAGGTCCGCCCATATTAGCTTGTTGTAGCGGTGTGTAAATGAGGTAAGGTGAGCTACAGAAGGTGACTTGTGGCACCCGGCGATGTATCCAGAGATAGATGTAACCTACCGTAGCGCACCTTGTTGCGGCGTGTAAAGGTGGTGCGATTACCGTTTGCAACCGTTTGTGCGTGCTCGTGCACGTGAGGCACCCGGTTGTTGCCACCATCCTGTGGCGGCCTGTAAAGGTACCATAAGGGTTAGTTTGGATCTGGATGCACTGCTATGGGTGTGATATCTGCCTTCTGGATTTTAGAAACTATCCTAAAAAGTATTCTTGCCGACTAAACCTGGATACATGTGCTAGGGTTGTGATATCTGTCGTTGGTAGGAGTTTAAGGACTATTGTTGGCTGGTTTCTTGTGTACTCGGGGCATCGCATTGTGACCATCTACCATGTACAGATAATAATAAAAATTGTTGCATCGTAAACCTGCCTAGGTGATTATTACAGCTCACAACTTCAGAAGCTGAATTTGCATTAAGGAGATTAATAGGGGTTGGATGCAGAACTTGAGACTTCAGAGCCTTACACATCATCTTAGGGGCACCTGAAATGATTGACATTTGCTGCAAATCCAATATTTAAGAAACAAATTGGAGAAATCCGGTGAATTTGAATTTCCTTCTATTTGCTCATCTTTCCCATCTTACATAACAGGTAAGGAGATTCTTACATAAGGACAGTTATTTCAGTGACTCACACATGGAAATATTACCGCAGCCCCCGGGGATTGTGATTCTTCATTATTTAGCCTCAGGTTCTGTAACTGGAGCAAAACCAATATGTGTAATATCAACCAGTATTTAATAGAAGGCTTATCTGAGCATTGCGAGATGAGCATCAATGTGAGGATAAATCTGTAACACTCATTATCTAGAAGGAAAAATGTCACACGGCCAAAGGAAAATAACATGACAATGAAAGGGGAGAGGACTGTGGTCCCCACGCGTTCCGGAGAACAGAACAGTAACATGGGCCATAAACCAGTCATCGCCTCTCCCACTGGTCTTACTCCAATACTCTGTCCCTTTGGTTAAGCTCCAGATATAAATTTCTAGTTTAATATTATTATTAATAGCAAATAACACAGATAAGAGCTCGTTCACCCATGTTAGGAGTGAGCTGATCTTGCTAATGAGAATAACACAATTCTTGACTATTTTTCACCATGTTCATCCTCTGCAGCCTTCTACGTAATGTCTCCCATATTACAGCACCCACAATTGGATGTTATTTCGGTCTATAATCGAGCAGAATATGAGGTTATTTCAACATATGAGCAGTGCGCTTGAATCCACATCATGACAAATTTCCATTCTGTTGTTTAAGAAAGTTCATATTACTACAAGCGTAGCATGCGTTCAACATGCACACTATAAAGCAGTAGCATCATGGAGGTATATTATAAACAGTCTGAGCATCAGGTGTGAATGCACTGGGCATGAGCTAAACTCTCATTCTTTTAGTAAAGAAAGTATCACAGTATTGATACAAGCCTACCTTATACCATTGGGGCAGATACCATTCACAAACTGAGAGTACAGTCAGTAAGACTTTATACAAAGTACTCAGCAGTGTAGATACAACACAGGACACTAAGTGGTGAGCACGGGGTATCAGTGGTACTCTCACTTTAGAAGCCCAGGGATCAACTCCACAATTTTGAATCCATGACTAACTATACCAACGCAGCACCACTTACTTGGGGCAACTCAAAGGAGTGCCAGTAGAAGCCAACCAGGTAATGACATTTTTGGGTTCCCAACAATGATTTCCACGGGATCAAATTTGGGCATTATAGCAGTTCTTCTGGTGAGATCAACACCTAACAATTGGGTCTGACTAATTCCACTCCCAGCTATCCGTTTAGGTGGGCAACCACATAAAGGAAGGTGCCGCAAGCTTAGGAAGCCAACACAGTACATAACATATTTGGTGAGGTGCCCCCTGTGTTCATGGGATCATGTGTGGCATGAGCAGTTTGTAATCCCACCAGACCATGGCTCATAGGTCAGTCCTTTAGAATCACACCAGAGACAGGAGCAGGATCCTTTTTATATTCCTCAGCCCCATTTCAGGGCATTGTGTCCCACAGATGCGAGGAGATAATCACGGCTGATCCTTCAATATTCACTAGTTCAATTCATAGCAGCAGTCTAGTACACCGCAGGGGCTGATGCAATACGCAATCAGCAGGCAAAATAGGGGCACTGGACATTCTCACATGAAACCATAGCTCATGTGCCTTGATTTGCAGACCAAAGGAATAGTATGTCTGGTATAATTACAAATAGTTCACCTCCACACAAGTGGCCAGATGCTGAGTTGTCACAATTATGTTGGATTTTTTGTGTCTACCTTGTCATGGTCGCACTATTCTTGGGGTCGTGATGTGATCCCATTCACTTGTATTGTGCTTAACCCCTAGTGATCTTTGGCCACAGGTCCTGTGCTCAGGTCAAAGTAGCTGTGTAGCTCCTAACTTAATAAAACTGCCAAATTCCTGTGTGGTATAAACACTTAATAGAAAGCAGTAGCAGTATGGGTGACATTATCCAAACATTTTGAGCAGTGATGCTGTGAATTAAACACAGAGTTGATAAAAACTTCCTTCAACACAAGAACATGGAAGATATACAGCAATACTGTGCGGTGTATCTGTGAATCCAGCCCAGGAATGAGATAAACACTTACTAGAAAATAACAGCATGCAGGACATTACACAGAAGTGCTGAGCAGTGAAGCTGTGAATCCAGCACTAGGATGAGATAAACACTTTATGGAACCTTAGTCTTGGGAAGCCAGCCTGGAAATCCTTTTCTAGATGATCACAAGATGGGACTTTCTATGTGTAGTAATAAAGAGGCTTTGTACAAGGAATAGCTGATATATTTTGGAACTCCTGAAAGTTTTTCTTCTAGGTCACCATGAGCGTTCATCCATCATTGATCAGGTTCTACCTATGGTCTTCATATTGGCCACTGAGTTTATAAACCACTTTATTTCTGTTTTGTGTTATTTCAGGGTTCCTTTAAAATATACTCCATACCTGAGGATCCATCAGTTCCAACCCCTCCTCGACAATTCGTTCAACTCCCGGCAAAAGGCTTACAAGAGTGTCTGGTCAGGGTCTACATTGTCCGTGCGTATGGCCTCCAACCCAAGGACGCTAATGGCAAGGTGAGCAACATGGAGGATGGAGCCTCATACACAAATGGTATAAAACATAAAGAATATTAAATACAATTACAAAAAAAACTTCTTTAAAATAGTTATATTCTTGTATCTAGGGGTAGTATTATAGTAGTTATATTCTTGTATATAGGGCAGTATTATAGTAGTTATATTCTTGTATATAGGGCAGTATTATAGTAGTTATATTCTTGTATCTAGGAGCAGTATTATAGTAGTTATATTCTTGTATCTAGGAGCAGTATTATAGTAGTTATATTCTTGTATATAGGGGCAGTATTATAGTAGTTATATTCTTGTATATAGGAGCAGTATTATAGTAGTTATATTCTTGTAATAGGAGCAGTATTATAGTAGTTATATTCTTGTACATAGGAGCAGTATTATAGTAGTTATATTCTTGTATCTAGGAGCAGTATTATAGTAGTTATATTCTTGTATATAGGGGCAGTATTATAGTAGTTATATTCTTGTATATAGGAGCAGTATTATAGTAGTTATATTCTTGTACATAGGAGCAGTATTATAGTAGTTATAATCTTGTATATAGGAGCAGTATTATAGTAGTTATATTCTTGTACATAGGGCAGTATTATATAGTTATATTCTTGTACATAGGAGCAGTATTATAGTAGTTATATTCTTGTATATAGCAGCAGTATTATAGTAGTTATATTCTTGTATATAGCAGCAGTATTATAGTAGTTATAGTCTTGTATATAGGAGCAGTATTATATAGTTATATTCTTGTATATAGGAGCAGTATTATAGTAGTTATATTCTTGTACATAGGAGCAGTATTATAGTAGTTATATTCTTGTATCATAGGAGCAGTATTATAGTAGTTATATTCTTGTATATAGGAGCAGTATTATAGTAGTTATATTCTTGTATATAGGAGCAGTATTATAGTAGTTATATTCTTGTATATAGGGGCAGTATTATAGTAGTTATATTCTTGTATATAGGGCAGTATTATAGTAGTTATATTCTTGTATATAGGAGCAGTATTATAGTAGTTATATTCTTGTACATAGGAGCAGTATTATAGTAGTTATATTCTTGTACATAGGAGCAGTATTATAGTAGTTATATTCTTGTATATAGGAGCAGTATTATAGTAGTTATATTCTTGTATATAGGAGCAGTATTATAGTAGTTATATTCTTGTATATAGGAGCAGTATTATAGTAGTTATATTCTTGTACATAGGAGCAGTATTATAGTAGTTATATTCTTGTACATAGGGCAGTATTATAGTAGTTATATTCTTGTACATAGGGGCAGTATTATAGTAGTTATATCTTGTACTTAAGGGTTAAGTAATTTGTTAGTGTTTTTTCCTTACATTGGAGGTTGTGTTATAGCAGTTTACATTGTGGGAAATGATCAGTATATTGATAATCGTACGAAGTAATTCTCATTATATTTTGAACTTGTATGAAACAAGTTGGTTCCATTGTAAAAGAGAGATTTATTCATTTTTCCCTCCAGTGTTTGGAGCCAAAGTGAAGCCAAATTTCCTAAAATGTTTCTATCAATGAAGCTGCCGTCATGTGTGTGTTATATCTCATTTCTCATGTATCTGGGTTACTTTTCAGTGTGACCCATATGTGAAGATCTCTGTTGGCAAAAAGTCCCACAATGATCAGGAGAATTACATCCCGTGCACACTGGAACCTGTGTTTGGAAAGTAAGTTGTGTTACTGTCAGTGGCGTAATTAGAGTCCGATGGGCCTGGGGCAAAATTTGGACCTGCGCCCTCCCCTCTTTCCCCCACATGTTGGTCAGATGCATGGGCCCTTGAAGTTTGCCAAATCCTATAAACACATTGTGTAGTAATGTCCCCCATCTTGTACCTAATATCCCTTATCCTGGTTCCCTACTAGGTACATATGTTCCAACCTGGAATATATGTCCCCCATCCTAGACCACTTCCTGGTATATATGTCCCCTATATTTGGTATATATGTCCGCATCCTGGTATATATGTCTTTATCCTGGTATATATGTCTTTATCCTGGTATACATGTCCCCCATCCTGTATATATGTCCCCCATCCTAGTTTATATGTTCCCCATTCTGGTATATACAGTGTTGGCCAAAAGTATTGACACCCCTGAATTCTGTCAGATAATACTCAGTTTCTTCCTGAAAATGATTGCAATCACAAATTCTTTGGTATTATTATCTTCATTTAATTTGTCTTCAATGAAAAAAACACGAAAAGAATTGTCCTAAAGCCAAATTGTATATTATTCCTCACCAAACATAAAAAAGGGGGTGGACAAAAGTATTGGCACTGTTAGAAAAATCATGTGATGCTTCTCAAATTAGTGTAATTAACAGCACCTGTAACTTACCTGTGGCTCCTAACAGGTGTTGGCAATAAACTAAATCACACTTGCAGCCAGTTGACATGGATTAAAGTTGACTCAACCTCTGTCCTGTGTCCTTGTGTGTACCACATTGAGCAAGGAGAAAAGAAAGAAGACCAAGAACTGTCTGAGGACTTGAGAAACCAAATTGTGAGGAAGCATGAGCAATCTCAAGGCTACAAGTCCATCTCCAAAGACCTGAATTTCCTGTGTCTCCGTGCGCAGTGTCATCAAGAAGTGTAAAGCCCATGGCACTGTGGCTAACCTCCCTAGATGTGAGGAAGAAAATTGACGAGAGATTTCAATGCAAGATTGTGCAGATGGTGGATAACAATCTCTCAACTCCAACAGTTCAAGCTGCCCTGCAGTCCGAGGGTACATCAGTGTCAACCCGTACTATCATCGTGTCTGAATGAAAAGGGACTGTATGGTAGGAGACTCAGGAAGACCCCACTTCTTAACCCAAGACATAAAAAAGCCAGGCTGGAGTTTGCCAAAACTTACCTGAGAAAGCCTAAAATGTTTTGGAAGAATGTTCTCTCTTTTTGGGCAAAGGCATCAACATAGAGTTTACAGGAGAAAAAAAGAGGCATTCAAAGAAAAGAACACGGTCCCTACAGTCAAACATGGCGGAGGTTCCCTGATGTTTTGGGGTTGCTTTGCTGCCTCTGGCACTGGACTGCTTGACCGTGTGCATGGCATTATGAAGTCTGAAGACTACCAACACATTGTGCAGCATAATGTAGGGCCCAGTGTGAGAAAGCTGGGTCTCCCTCAGAGGTCATGGGTCTTCCAGCAGGACAATGACCCAAAACACACTTCAAAAAGCACTAGAACATGGTTTGAGAGAAAGCACTGGAGACTTCTAAGGTGGCAGCAATGATCCAGACCTGAATCCCATAGAACACCTGTGGAGAGATCTAACAATGGCAGTTTGGAGAAGGCGCCCTTCAAATATCAGGGACCTGCAGCAGTTGACAAAGAAGAATGGTCTAAAATTCCAGCAGAGCATTGTAAGAAACTCATTGATGGTTACCAGAAGCGGTTGATCGCAGTTATTTTGGCTAAAGGTTGTGCAACCAAGTATTAGGCTGAGGGTGCCAATACTTTTGTCTGGCCCATTTTTGGAGTTTTGTGTGAAATGATCAATGTTTTGCTTTTTGCTTCTTTCTCTTTTGTGTCTTTTCATTGAAGACAAATTAAATGAAGATAATAATACCAAAGAATTTGTGATTGCAATCATTTTCAGGAAGAAACTGAGTATTATCTGACAGAATTGCAGGGGTGTCAATACTTTTGGCTAACACTGTATATCCCCCCTCCTGTGCCCATTCTGGAATATATATGTCCACCATCCTTGGCCCCATCCAAGTATATATGTCTCCCACCCTGGTATATTTTTCCCCATCCTGGTATATATGGGTC
Source organism: Allobates femoralis (assembly GCA_033576535.1). Classification (NCBI taxonomy): domain Eukaryota; kingdom Metazoa; phylum Chordata; class Amphibia; order Anura; family Aromobatidae; genus Allobates; species Allobates femoralis. The sequence continues at coordinate 20,683,084 of JARQOC010000003.1, forward strand.
TCCTTCTGGTATATATGTTTCTCTAATGCCATATATATTCCCCATCCTGCTATGTATTTCCCCATCCTAGTATATATGTTCCACATTCTGGTATATATGATCCCCATCCTGGTATATATGTCTTTATCCTGGTATATATGGAGCCCATCCTGGTATATATTTCATGGGCTCAGGATCTAGGTTTGTCACCGCGTGGCGTAGGTCTTGCAATTTCTTACTTTATTCTTTTTATTTTAATAACTGTTTATGCATATCTGTAAATTGTCTCTTTTGTAATATCTTTTATATCTTTTGTAAACACTGCCAACTTTTGGGAGTGAAATATAATTTACTAGTTTCGTGACCGTCATTATCTAGCAATTCTCGCTGGATTCAGCCACTTTGCCGCCATTTATCTTGTGCAGATTATGGAGTTTATCCACATTAAAGGTTTGTGTTTTGTCTTCTTCGCTCCTCAGGATGTTTGAGCTGACCTGCACCCTGCCATTAGAGAAGGACCTGAAGATCACACTATATGACTATGACATGCTGTCAAAGGATGAGAAGATCGGAGAGACGGTCATAGACCTGGAGAATCGCTTTCTTTCCAAATACGGGGCTCGATGTGGCGTGCCGCAGACATATTGCGTGTATGTACTCTAGGATTATTGAGGAGACCCACCACCGCTTTTCCTCCCTTGAAATGAAAATTCTTAAATCGTGGCTCATTTAGAATAATAAATATGCAGAATATTCTCAAGTCAAAACCATTTTCTACAGATAAAAACTCAAAAGGCGGAAAATCCAAAAAGTTCTTGATAATACTCACTTGGCCGACCCTTGCCCTTCTGTGCAGCCCTGCGCTGGTCCTGGTATCTATATTGGTCCAGTCACCAGTGTAGTCTGCACTGCGCCACCTGAGGCTTCTTCTGGCACTTTGGAGTCTTTGGTGCCCATCATCTTCTGCACTTTTTGTGCTGACTGGGCTGCAGCACTATGACTGGGACGAAAATGATAGATCCCGGCCTCTAGATCCAGAAACGTAACATCCGACCAGCCAAGATCGATTCATTCAAATCAAAAAACAAAAAAATTGGATCCGGAGCAATCTGATGTTTGTTCTGAAATTTGAGGTTTTCATTTTGATTTGCTCATCTCTGACTTTTGCAAATGACTCTTTTACAGTGTTAGACTTAGGGATGACTCTTTTACAGTATTAGACTTAGTGATGACTCTTTTACAGTGTTAGGCTTAGTGATGACTCTTTTACAGTGTTAGGCTTAGTGATGACTCTTTTACAGTGTTAGACTTAGTGATGACTCTTTTACAGTTTTAGACTTAGGGATGACTCTTTTACAGTATTAGGCTTAGTGATGACTCTTTTACAGTGTTAGGCTTAGTGATGACTCTTTTACAGTATTAGGCTTAGTGATGACTCTTTTACAGTATTAGACTTAGTGATGACTCTTTTACAGTATTAGGCTTAGTGATGACTTTTACAGTATTAGGCTTAGTGATGACTCTTTTACAGTATTAGGCTTAGTGATGACTCTTTTACAGTATTAGACTTAGTGATGACTCTTTTACAGTGTTAGACTTAGTGATGACTCTTTTACAGTGTTAGACTTAGTGATGACTCTTTTACAGTATTAAGCTTAGTGATGACTCTTTTACAGTATTAGACTTAGTGATGACTCTTTTACAGTGTTAGGCTTAGTGATGACTCTTTTACAGTATTAGACTTAGTGATGACTCTTTTACAGTGTTAGACTTAGTGATGACTCTTTTACAGTATTAGGCTTAGTGATGACTTTTTTACAGTATTAGGCTTAGTGATGACTCTTTTACAGTATTAGACTTAGTGATGACTCTTTTACAGTGTTAGGCTTAGTGATGACTCTTTTACAGTATTGGGCTCGGTGATGATTTTTCCAGTTTTAGTCTTGATGATGTCTCTTTTACAGTATTAGGCTTAGGGATGACTCTTTTACAGTGTTAGACTTAGTGATGACTCATTTACAGTATTAGACTTAGTGATGACTCTTTTACAGTATTAGGCTTAGGGATGACTCTTTTACAGTATTAGACTTAGTGATGACTCTTTTACAGTGTTAGACTTAGTGATGACTCTTTTACAGTGTTAGACTTAGTGATGACTCTTTTACAGTGTTAGACTTAGTGATGACTCTTTTACAGTTTTAGACTTAGTGATGACTCTTTTACAGTATTAGGCTTAGGGATGACTCTTTTACAGTGTTAGGCTTAGTGATGACTCTTTTACAGTGTTAGGCTTAGTGATGACTCTTTTACAGTATTAGGCTTAGTGATGATTCTTTTACAGTATTAGGCTTAGTGATGACTCTTTTACAGTATTAGACTTAGTGATGACTCTTTTACAGTATTAGGCTAGTGATGACTCTTTTACAGTGTTAGACTTAGTGATGACTCTTTTACAGTGTTAGACTTAGTGATGACTCTTTACAGTGTTAGGCTTAGTGATGACTCTTTTACAGTATTAGGCTTAGTGTTGACTCTTTTACAGTGTTAGGCTTAGTGATGACTCTTTTCAGTTTTAGTCTTGATGATGTCTCTTTTACAGTATTAGGCTTAGTGATGACTTTTACAGTATTAGGCTTAGTGATGACTCTTTTACAGTATTAGACTTAGTGATGACTCTTTACAGTGTTAGGCTTAGTGATGACTCTTTTACAGTATTAGGCTTAGTGATGACTCTTTACAGTATTAGGCTTGTGATGACTCTTTTACAGTATTAGGCTTGGTGATGACTCTTTTACAGTATTAGGCTTAGTGATGACTCTTTTAATGTATTAGCTAGCTTAGTGATGACTTTTTACAGTATTAAGCTTAGTGATGTCTCTTTTACAGTATTAGGCTTAGTGATGTCTCTTTTACAGTATGAGGCTTAGGATGACTCTTTTACAATATTAGGCTTAGTGATGTCTCTTTTACAGTATTAGGCTTAGTGATGTCTCTTTTACAGTGTTAGGCTTAGTGATGACTCTTTTACAGTATTAGGCTTAGGATGACTCTTTTACAGTATTAGCTTAGTGATGACTCTTTTACAGTTTAGACTCAGTGATGTCTCTTTTACAGTGTTAGACTTAGTGATGACTCTTTTACAGTATTAGACTTAGTGATGACTCTTTTACAGTGTTAGGCTTAGTGCTGACTCTTTTACAGTGTTAGGCTTAGTGATGACCATCTTTTACAGTGTTAGGCTTAGTGATGACTCTTTTACAGTATTAGGCCTAGTGATGACTCTTTTACAGTGTTAGGCTTAGTGATGACTCTTTTACAGTGTTAGGCTTAGTAATGACTCTTTATCTAGTTTTTAGTCTTGATGATGTCTCTTTTACAGTATTAGGCTTAGTGATGACTTTTACAGTATTTGGCTTAGTGATGACTCTTTTACAGTATTATTAGGCTTAGTGATGACTCTTTTCCAGTTTTAGTCTTGGTGATGACTCTTTTACAATATTAGACTTAACGATGACTCTTTTACAGTGTTAGACTTGGTGATGTCTCTTTTACTTACTGTTTTACTCGGAGGAGGTCATTTTCTGCAGCATCTGTGCGCTTGGAAGCAGATGGCAATGTGCAAAGATTGACTTCCATTCATTTCTTGTGCGCGGCTATCTGCATGTGCATAAAGCAAGCACACAGCCACGCATAAAAAATGCAACATGTTGATGTCGGCATGTGCATAAATTATGCGCAGCTGAACACAAACGCAGCTGAGCACAGGTACACACAGGCACTATGCCTTCCTATGTTAAACATTGAAGCGCATCGTGCCTGCATCTTGCTGCGCTCAGGAACACTGCATTCACAGCGCACATCGTGCGCAAATGTGAACCCAGCCTTAGTCTTTGTGTTGACTCTTTTAATGTATTAGGCTTGGTGTTGACTCTTTTACAGTCGTAGGCTTAGTGATGACTCTTTTACACCATTATATTTGGTGATGACTCTTTTACAGTATTAGGCTTGGTGATGTCTATTTTACAGTTTTAGGCTTGGTAATGTCTATTTTACAGTTTTTATGGTCATTGGTAATGAGTCATTTAGAGCATTAGGCTTGATGATGAGTCTTTTAGAGTATTAGGCTTGGAGATGACTGTTTTACAGTATTAGTTTTGGTGATAACGTTTACAGTATTAGGTTTGATGATGACACTTTTACAGTATTAGACTTAGTGATGACTCTTTTACAGTTTTAGGCTTTGTGATGTCTCTTTTACAGTTTTAGGCTTGGTGATGACTATTTTAGTTTTAGACTTGGTGATGACTCTTTTAGGGTACCGTCACACCTAGACATATCGCCGGCGATTCTACAGGCGACGCTGAGGCGTGGCCTGTTGCCGGCGACATCGCCAATGCGTCGTCTAATGTAAATGGGCGACGGCGACACGTCTGAGTGGTCGCCTGGTTTCACATCAGAGCACTGAAGCCAGGCGACCATTCCTGGGCGATGTGTGCTGATCGCCCTGTGTAACATCTCATGAGCGATTTCAAGAGCGACAGCACACATCGCCTATACCATTCCGGTAGGCGTTTCAGGGCGTATTTACTAGCTCTAGCGGTCTGCGTGGATTGGTGGCAGCTCCTGCGTTACGATTGGTAGTCGTGTTCCTCGGCGTCCTATTTGATGATGTGTGCATCCCACAATAATGTAGTTTTCCTTCCCATGATGCTGAAAGGCCCCATTGACATCTGCGTTTTATGCTGGTTGCGGTTCAAAAAACCGAACTGCCGCGATTACCGCAAGTGTGGGCGCACTTGCGGTTTACTTGCGGCAAGCCCCATCCAATGTCTATGGGGCTTGGCGGGCAGTGGCAGGTGCGGTTTCGGCACTTGCGGCAGGTGCGAGCGGGGAAAAAACCACAGACGTCTCCATCCAATCACTGAGCAAGAACAAAGACGAAGTGGACAATGTTACCTCTAGATGAGCAAAGCTGGACAGACATCCCCCAAAGACTTGCAGCAGTAACTGCAGCAAAAGGTGGTCTAACAAAGTATTGACTTAGGGGGACTGAATACTTTTCAGATTTATATTTCTTAAGTATTTAGAAAACCATGTATCATTTCCTTTAAACTTCACAAATACGTGTAATTAGTATTGATATAGCACATAAAATCTCAATAAAATATATTTAAGTTTGTGGCTGTAACATGAGGCACTGTAGATACTTTTACAATGGGTTTACAGGTAGCTGTCCCCGCCAGGCCTGGAGCCCAGGATTCATGAAGGTGTTCAGTTACGTTGGACAGTCATCAGTTTTATGGCACATGGTGGGTTGGGGGATCAGCTACAGATTTTGCACTGGAGCCAAGAATCCACCTAAGAAAACTGGCAATTTTTTTTCTTTTTGTTTAGCTCTGGGCCGAACCAATGGAGGGATCAGCTCCGGCCTTCCCAGCTCCTTCACATGTTTGCCAAGCATCACAACCACAAACTTCCGGTCTACAAGAGCAGCCGGATTTCATTCCGGAACCATGACTACAGTATTTCTGACCTCGGTGAGTCCATTTGGTGTCACTCGATGTCGTTGACTTCAATTAAAGGGACACCTATAATAATGGTTTTGTCACGTGTTGACTGCTGCAGTTTATGTGTAAAGCTCTCTGTAGTTTAAGTAGCAGTAAATTTCCTTTGGCACATTCAGAGTTAATGTGTAGATGCTGCTGTGTTGCTGTCTATGGGTGAGGTTGCTCTGGAGGTAGGAAGTTGTGTGTTTGTCAGGTACCACGCCCCTGGCCTTTAAATAATTCCCTCTTCCACCAGCAGATGTCCTGATAGAGTTCAGTCTCTGCAAGACCGCTAGCTGAGAAGACGTGTGTGCACTTTGTGCTGCAGCTTCTTGGTGTTTTCTTCTTGTGGGAGCTGCAGGTTTTCCCGGTCTGTGGATAGAGTTGAGGGGGTCTTAATCTAGGGCTAACCAGGAGCATAGGGCAAGTGTGGTGGCCCGGACATCCTCACCTTAAGAGTTATTCCGGAACAGGGTAAGCCAGGTACCCCCAGTCTAAGGGCAGACTCGCTCCCCTGAATGCCTTAGCCCATCTTGCCATCCTTCTTCCTAATTCCCTTACCATTATACCACCCCATGTGACAGGTCTTTCTTTGTATATTCTTTTCACTAGAGGACGGTAAATTTCCTAATCCACATCTCGGCCCCCTGGAGGAACGTCTCGCCCTTACACGTTCTGCGGAAACACTCTCTTGTGTGTGAACACGTGGAGACGAGGTCCCTGTACAGCCCCCTGCAGCCTGAAATAGAGCAGGTAAGGACCCTTTACAGACACATTATAGGGTGGCACAACGCAGATAGAGTGGACCCCATTGTAACAGGCACAAAGATGAAAGACTACGGCTTTCCTGATAACCCCACGGTGAGCGCCGCCGTGAGGAGGTGGAGGCAGGTGCATTGGCACCACATCTGTCACATTCCCCAGTCCTGGATATTTTACAAGCATCTGTGCAGATTTATTAGCCTCTCAGAATTTCTAATATTTTCTTCCTCCTTATTACACAATGTTTTCATTCTTTTTTTAACCGAAGTGAAAAATAATATAATATAAATTTCAACTCTTAGGGAAAATCTGCAGCTGGGGGTCTGGAGGGTCAAGGCTGGACGCATTATATTCAGAGATCAGAGATGGTGTCAGGGGTAGGGGACTGGTTTGGTCATCTTACCATGTCCATTACAGCATTGTAGTATACTCCAGAGCTGCATTCATAATTCTGAAGGCCATTGAAGGAATATCTCACTGTACACTTGTTCTTCAGTGTGATTTACAATCTGGGAAAAAAATCATCATCAGTACAGGATTCCTTCTTTTGCTGTATGTGGGAGCTGTTCTGATAAATTGGATGAGTATTATTGTTATTATTATAATTTAATGTTATAGCACCATTTATTCCATAGCACTTTACATGTGAAAATGGGTATACACAATACAAGTACAATGATCATGAACAATTCAAGGCACAGACAGTACAGGAAGAGTTAGGACCACTGCCCAGAGGGCTCACAGTCTACAAGGATGGGTGAGGACACAGTGGTGAGGAGAGAGGACCCTGCCCACGAGGGCTCACAGTTACAAGGATGGGTGAGGATACAGTGGTGAGGAGAGAGGAACCCTGCCCACGAGGGCTCACATCTAAAGATGGTGAGATAAGCGGTGGAGAGAGGACCTGCCACAGGTACAGTTAGAAGGATGTGAGGATACGCAGTGAACAAGTGACCCGCCCAGAGGGCTCACAGTCTACAAGGGATGGGTGAGGATACAGTAGGTGAGGAGAGAGGACCCTGCCCAGAGGGCTCACAGTCTACAAGGGATGGGTGAGGATTCAGTAGGTGAGGAGAGAGGACCCTGCCCGCGAGGGCTCAGTCTACAAGGGAATGGGTGAGGATACAGTAGTGAGGAGAGAGGACCCTGCCCATAAGGGCTACATTCTACAAGGGATGAGTGAGGATACAAGTAGGAGATGAAAAGGACCTTGCCCACGAGGGCTACATTCTACAAGGGATGAGTGAGGATACATTGGGGGGAGAGAAAGACCCTGCCTGAGGGCTCACACTCTATAAGGGATGGGTGAGGATACAGTAGATGAGTAGAGAAGACCCTCGCTACGAGGGCAGGAAGGTATAGTGGAATGAGGGTTACTGCAGGTTGTAGGCTTGTCGGAAGAGATGGTCTTTAGGTTCCTTTTGAATGTTTCCAAGGTAGGCGAGAGTCTGATGTGTTGGGGTAGTAGAGTTTCAGAGTATAGGGAAGCACGGGAAAAATTCTATATGCGATTGTGAGAAGAGTGATAAGAGAGGATGAACAGAAGGAGATCTTGTGAGGATTGGAGGTTACTTGTAGGGAAGTACTGAGAGACCATATTACAGATACATGGAGGGGACAGGTTGTGGATGGCTTTGTATGTCATAGTTAGGGTATCAAACTGAAATCTTTGGGCAACGAGAAGTCAGTGAAGTGCTTGGCATAGAGGAGAGGCTGGGAAATAGCGGGAGACAGCTGGATTAGTCAGCAGAGTTTAGGATAGATTATAGGGGTCCAAGATTGTTAGACGGGAGGCCAGAGAGCAGGAGGTTGCAGTAGTCGAGGTGGGAGATGATGAGGGCATACAGTAGTGTTTTTGCAGATTCTTGGTTAAGAAGTGTCTGGAAACGGAGATATTTTGAATTGAATTGGCAGGAGGTGAGAGGGCTTGGATATTTGATTTCGAAAGAGAGGCAGAATCGAGGATCACCTGAGGCATCAGCTGTGGGACTGGGGAAAGCAACAAGCCACTGACTTTGATGGATAGGTCTGATGGAGGGGTAGAGTGCGATGGAAAAAGATGATGAATTCTGATTTTGTCCATGTTTAGTTTTAGAAATCGTGCAGAAAAAGAAAGTGAAATATTGGACAGACATTGTGGGATTCGTTTAGGATTAGTAATGGGATCGGAGTAGTGATCGATAGTCTAAGTTGTCTCAGGGAAGGGTTCAGATCCTGCAGCCCGGCAACTCTTAGGCTTATATTGAAGGATTGGAATAGCTGAGTGAATACTAGGAGATCTAAATGCATGTTTGGCCCAGAGGACTGACATGGAGGTGTAGATGGATAACAGCAGGGGTCCAAAAACTGAACTGGGACGAGATGAGTGTGGGAGAGGGAGATGCTCAACGTCCGGTCTGTAGGTAAGCAGAGATCCAGGAGAGGGCCAAGTCTTTGATCTTTAATACCGAGAGGTGTGAGAACCTGATGTAAGAGGGAATGGAACACTGTGTCAAAGGCAAAGGACAGGTCCAGTAGAAGGAGGGCAGAGTACTGTCGTTGGCTTGTGCGGTTTGTAGGTCATTGGTGAATTAGTCAGGGCAGTGTCAGTTAATGATGCAATCGAAGCCGGATTGTAGCGGTTAAAGAGGGAGCAAGAGGAGAGGTGGGAGGACAGTTCAAGATGGGCATGCTATTCCAGTAGTTTTGAGGTGTAGGGGAGAAGTGAAATGGGCAATAACTAGACACAGAAGATGGGTCTAGGGAGGGCTTTTTGAGGATGGTGTGATCGAAACATGTTTAAAGCATGTGGGGCAGATATCAGTTGTTAGTGATAAATTGAGAAGATGGGTTAGGGATGGGATGAAGACTGAGGTGAGGTTTGGGATAAGGTATGTTGGAAGCGGGTCAAGTGCACATGTCGTGAGATGTGATCTAGAGAGTAGAGAGGAAAGTTTTTCTTGTGTAATGGTGGAGAAACTGAGTTTGGAGGAAGAGGGCTAAGTAGTTATGGGCAAGGGCTATGGGGACTATGGGCCAAGACTTTCTCTGATGTTGTCGATCTTCTGCTTGAGGAATAAGGGAAAGTTTTCAGCTGAGATGAGAGGAAAGATAGGAGGTGCTGGGGGACAGAGCAGAGAATTGAGAGTTTTGAATAGCTGTTTAGGGCTGTGAGACAGAGAGAGGAGATGAGAGATGAGAAGTAGGTTTGTTTTGCATCAGTGAGTGTGAAATTGTTGAGGAACTATTTATATGTGATGGAAGTGCTTCTTGGAGCGTGATCTATTCCATCTCCGCTCACCAACCCTGGAAGATTGTCTCAGGTCTTTTTTCAGGCTGGTGTGCCAGGGTTGCCTAGTTTTTTTGATGCCCTGAGGGGGCAAACCGATTTGAGAGCTGCAAATTATTGTAGCGTTATATAATATGGCAGCAGCATCTGCATTGTGTAGGAACCTACAGTATGTCTGCAAGAGGTAGAAGGAGTGCGAGCTTGTGGAGTAGGGGTTGTTTACTTGTAAAGCAGAAGGAAGGGAATGTAAGTAGGTTCTAGTCAGACAAGGGGTGGGGTGAGTTATAAAGATTAGATAGGGAACAGATGTGGGTTAAGATTAGGTCTAGCATGTGGCCATTTTCGTGAGTGGCTGCAGATGAACACTGAGCGAGGCTGGAGGAAGTGTGTGTTAGGAGCTTAAAACAGTTGAGAGGGAAGTCTCAATGGGGATGTCAGTAGAAATGAAATGAAGTAGCGAGGTGGTGAAGTTGTGGCTAGCCCTGGGGGGCAATAAATGTAATACAGTTGGAGGGGATAGATGTGGACAGAGTGCACATCAAATGAAGGAAGAGTAATGTTGGGTAGCAGTGGGGTAAAGGAGCAGCTATAGATCAGGAGGAAGCCAACTCCTCCACCATGCTTGTTGCTGGGGCGGGGTGTGCGACCATAAGTGCATGCTGGAGAGGCCGTGTCAGAGTCGGTGAGCCAGGATTCAGTGATGCCGAGGAAGGAAAGTTAGTGATGAAGAGATCATTAATTTAGTCCATATTATCAGTGATATTTTTTCCTTTTACCTATTTCGTTATAATATCTGCTTTGCATTTGCAGGGAAAACTCCAGATGTGGGTGGACTTATTTCCCAAGTCTTTCGGACCCCCGGGCCCACCATTTAATATAACACCCAGAAAGGCAAAACGGTAAGATTGAAGTATTGACTTTGGCGGAGCTTGACGGAGCTTCCTAGTGTTGGGAATTATGTGTCTTGGAGAAAACATAATGTACAGTGTGATCAAGGCTTGAGAAGGAGGCACTGAAACATTCGAAGGCAGGAGAATAATGGGGAAATATCCAATTATCAAACACTGTCCACCTACCCTTGTGGGGTGAATAATCTATCTAGGGGGGCATCTACCTTCCTCTCTCAGGTCTCATTTCTTTACTAGGTGTAATTATGTTATTTTTTTTGCTATTGACAAGGGTTTATCTTCAGATGACGAGCTCCTTGTCTCCGGAGCTCAGATAGGATCCAGCTGAGATGATTTTATAAATTTGCTAAAACATAGGAGATAATGAAGGGTTGTGGGAGAAGGACTGCAGAATCGGAGGAAACCACATGGGGATGTTACCCAATCAGTATAATGTGTAACCACCTTGTAAAACGCAATGTCATGTTCAGCCTCATCCACTGCAGGTGTTACCGGCTTCTCGTGTATGGATACCAGCTGTCTTCAAAGGGGTCGGTATTAAAGTAGAGGGCTATCCAGATTACAAGGACTCACCTACTCTTCAATCATGCCCTATGCAAAATATATTTCCAGTGAATCCAATCGCATTTTTTGCAATAATGTATCAAAAATAAATAATTAGCTGAACACAACTAATATAACATGGGCTTTCTCCAAATTCATCACAAAAAGTCACTTTTACTAACTCCTCGAGTCTCCAAATGATTTTGAATTTATGTAATTGAAACTCTTAATAAAAAACATTGAAACATAAATATGCAGAAACAAAACCGCATGAATAATCCTTAGGATGGCTCAGTGATTCCTACAGAGGAGCATGGCAGTGGCCACTGATTCCTAAAGTGAAGCATGTTGGTGTCCTGGGATTCATAAAAATGAAGCATGGGGATGACTTGGTGATTCGTACAGAGGCATGGTAATGGCCTAGTGATGCCACATTGAAGCATGGGGATGGCTCGGTGCCTCCAACAATCCTTAGGATGCCTCCATTGAAGCGTGGTGGTGGCCCAGTGATGCCTACATTGAAGCATAGTGGTTGCCTGGTGATTCCTACAATGAAGCATAAGGATAGCTCTGTGATTCTTGTAGTGAAGCATGGTGGTGGTCTGGTGATTCCTACAATGATGCATAGGTATGGCTTGGTTATTCCTACACTGAAGCATGATGGTGGCCTGGTGATTCCTACAGTGAAGCATGGTGAGGCTGGTGATTCCTTTAATGAAGCATAGGAATGGCTCTATAATTTTTACAGTGAAGCATGGTGGTGGCAGGGTGATTCCTATAAATGAAAGATGGGAATGGATCGGTGATTCCTAAAGTGAAGCCATGGTGACGGTTTGGTGCTTCCTACAATCAACCATGGTGGTGTCTGATGATTCCTACAGTGAAGCATGGTGGCCTGCTTATTCCTACAGTGAAGAATGGTGGTGGCCTGGTGATTCCCACAATGAAGCATGGGGATGGCTCGGTGATTTCTACAATGAAGCATGAAGATGACTTGGTGATTCCTAAATTGAAGCATGGTGGTGACTTGGTGATACCTAGCTTGAAGCATGGTGGTGGCCTGGTGATGCCTACTTGAAGCATGGAGGTGGCCTGGTGATTCCAACAATATAGCATGGGGATAGCCCAGGTATTCCTAAATTGAAGCATGGTGGTAGCCTGGTGATTCCTACAGTGAAGCATGGTGATGGCCTGGTGATTCTTGCAAAGAAGCATGATGGTGGCTGGTGATTCCTACAGTGAAGCATGGTGGCCTGCTGATTCCTACAGTGAAGAATGGTGGTGGCCTGATTCCCACAGTGAAGTATAGGGATGGCTCAGTCATTCCTTCAGGGATTCATGGTGGTGGCCTGCTGATTCCTGCAAAGAAGCATGGGGATGGCTTGGTGATTCCTACAGTGAAGCATAGTGGTGGCCTGGTGATTCCTACAGTCAATTATGATGGAGGCCTGGTGATTTCTAAAATGAAGCATAGGGATGGCTCAGTGATTCCTAGAGTGAAGCATGGTGGGGTCTTGCTGTTTGGAAAGTTCTTAGTAATGTGAATTCTCTCATACATTACAGCGCAGTCTGTGGTTCAATGTTAGTGTTTTTGCCTTCCAATTTTTGTCACCAGATTCAACATTACAAGCTGAATACACTATTGAATAGATCTCATAGTCTTGATGAGGCTGACATACTTACTGTTATAATCCATGTCAGAATGCCTGTGGAATCTTTTTGAAAGTTTTATCCGTGTCATTAAAATGAGCTGCAGTACTGTATGGATGTATCAGTGCTCAGTCTATCAGCATTATACAGCCATTCTGAAATGGATTCTCAGTGTAAGTACATCGGCCTCGTTGGGTCTAAGAGATCTATCTATAATGTGAAGGATTTTATTGTGATCTAATTTAAAAGAATCATCATTTTTTATACATTCATTAGCACTTTTAGGACACCTGACTCTTTTTGGGGAAACCTTAGGTCTTATGAAGTGTTACAGGGCTCCTGATCGCTTTGTGACCATTGGGCAGGTGTTGAGTCTGGTCATAGGGAATTTCTGAGCCATTTGTTCACCATGTTCCAGCATAATCTACATCTTGTCCTTCAGTCCTTTTCTTAATCTCTCTTCCCCCCCAGGTTCTTCTTACGTTGCATCATTTGGAACACAAAAGACGTCATCCTGGACGATGTGAGTGTCACCGGAGAGAAGATGAGTGACATCTATGTGAAGAGGTGAGGCGCCTGAGGGTCATCACAACCTATAAGATCTGTGAACACCAAATGCTACATTACTGAGATTGGAGGTGACAGTTAGTGCCAGCCTGTGGGAGGAGCTAGAGGCAGAGCTCCTCCCCTTCCATGTTTCATAGAATCTTATGAGAACAAATCATCATCTCCTGTGTCTTCAGTGAATACAGATTTTACTCATGAACTTTGAGAATAATGATGAGTCCTAGATATATGCATACTTGTTTATTTACATATATATATTAAAGATTCATGAAATAAAAATTAAAACCACAGTTAGTCTTTAGAACATATGGACACCTTTGGGCAAATACATTTTTGTGGTCTAAAAAAAACATATTTGCACCGATGTATGTATTCCTTCTCACTGCTGGCTGCAGAATGAGTCTAACTAATGGGGCCGTCACACACGTCAATATCGCTTGCAACATCGCTTCAAAGTCACGTGTTCAGCGATGTTGCTAGCAATATCGCAAGTGCATCGTGCTGCTTGACAGCACAATGCAACTGCAATATATCGCTGGTTGCAGGTTGCCAGGTTTATGAACATGTACATAAACCTGGCAATCTGGCCCCAGCGAATAGGCTGTATTGCGCCGTCTGACACCGCAATAGTGATGTTGGCGGCAATACAGCCTATTCCCCACCATTGCTGCGGATTGGGAACAACCCAGCGAGCGATGGCTGCGCCCACATTGCAGCGGCGTCACCGGCAACATTTTGCCATGTGACAGCTTGGCTGCGATGTCGGATGCAACTGCACTCCCGCAGCATAGCTTCCGACATCGCAGCCTAAGTTGCTGCGTGTAACGGCCCCTTAATAAACCTTCAGTGAACTCATCCTGATTGAGAGTGTGTAACTGTCTTATATATTCTCTCTACTGGTTTATGACCATAAATTGAATGACAGTATATGATGGTTGGCTGGTTGTGGCTTGGTGATTCCTACAGTGAAGCATGGCGGTGGCCTGGTGATCCCTACAATGAAGCATGGGGATGGCTTGATCATTTCTACAGTGAAGCAGTGTGATGGCCTGGTGATTCCTACAATGAAGCATAGGGATGGCTTGATCATTTCTACAGTGAAGCATGGTGGTGGCCTGGTGATCCCTACAATGAAGCATGGGGATGGCTTGATCATTTCTACAGTGAAGCAGTGTGATGGCCTGGTGAGCCCTACAATGAAGCATAGGGATGGCTTTATCATTTCTACAGTGAAGCATGGTGGTGGCCTGGTGAGCCCTACAATGAAGCATATGGATGGCTTGATCATTTCTACAGTGAAGCAGTGTGATGGCCTGGTGAGCCCTACAATGAAGCATAGGGATGGCTTGATAATTTCTACAGTGAAGCATGGTGGTGGCCTGGTGATTCCTACAATGAAGCATAGGGATGGCTTGATCATTTCTACAGTGAAGCAGTGTGATGGCCTGGTGAGCCCTACAATGAAGCATAGGGATGGCTTGATCACTTCTACAGTGAAGCATGGTGGTGGCCTGGTGATTCCTACAATGAAGCATAGGGATGGCTTGATAATTTCTACAGGGAAGCATGGTGGTGGTTTGGTGATTCCTAAAGTGAAGCATGGGATGGCTTGACCATTTCTACAGTAAAGCATTGCGGTAGCATGTTGATTCCTAAAGTGAAGCATAGGAATGGCTTGATGATTTATACAGTGAAGCATTGTGGTGGCCTGGTGATTCCTACAGTGAAGCATAGGTATGGCTTGATGATTTATACAGTGAAGCATTGTGGTGGCCTGGTGAGCCCTACAGTGAAGCATGGGGATGACTTGATTGTTTATACAGTGAAGCATTGTGGTGGCCTGGTGAGCCCTACAGTGAAGCATAGGTATGGCTTGATGATTTATACAGTGAAGCATTGTGGTGGTCTGGTGAGCCCTACAGTGAAGCATGGGGATGACTTGATTGTTTATACAGTGAAGCATTGTGGTGGCCTGGTGATTCCTACAATGAAGCATGGGGATGGCTTGATGATTTATACAGTGAAGCATTGTGGTGGCCTGGTGAGCCCTACAGTGAAGCATGGGGATGACTTGATTATTTATACAGTGAATCATTGTGGTGGCCTGGTGATTCCTACAGTGAAGCATGGGGATGGCTTGGTGATTTATACAGTGAAGCATAGGGATGGCTTGGTGATTTCTACAGTGAAGCATAGGGATGGCTTGGTGATTTCCACAGTAAAGCAAGATGGTGGCTTGTCGATTCCTAAAATGTAGCATGGGGATGGCTCCTACAGTGAAGCATTGTAAGACTTTGTAAGAACCAGCCAATAGAAGCTCAGTAGATAGATAAGTGTTGCATACAAACCCTATGGATTATCAGTCATCTCATTCTGCAGCCTGCAATAGACAGCACAGCACAGGCTCTATCAATGATTTTTAGCCCAAACTAGGCACAACTGAGAAAAAGATAAAGCCATTAAAACCACTGTGTGCTTTCTGGACCCTCTAAAGAGTGCAGCTTTTTGCTGGATTCATACTAACCAAATTCCAGAAATATTAAATTTGTAAAAATCCAAAATTTGGTGAGAATTTGTAGCAAATGGGGATTGTTACCGATCAATTTCCTAATTCTTAGGCTTGACCTAAAAAGGGACACGGTCTGGGGGGTATAAAAGAACTTAAAGAGCTTAATAAAAGCTTCCTTATAACAATTTCTAAAAGTTTCTATAAAGGGAATCTGTCAGCAAGTTTTTTTTTTGTGTAATCTGAGAGCAGCATAATGTAGAAACCCTATTTCCATTGATTTGTCACTTGCAGGGCTGTGTGTTGTTGTATCATTGAAATCAGTGTTATCAGCAGGAGATTATCACTGTCGGACTAGACGTCTCATGCCTTCTACCACTGCTCTGTGTAACCCTGCTCCCACCACTGATTGGCAGCTTTCTGCCTATGCACAGCATACATAAAAAGCTGCCAATCAGCGGTGTGGGTGGGTTTATACACAGCTCAGCATTCCAAACTATGCTAGATCTGCAGCAGAGAAAACTGTGATTGTATCACAACTGCTGCACCCAGTAACCTAAGTGATACATCATTGGAATGAGATTTCTGCCCCTAGATCATTACTGCGCTTAAATAGAGCAAAATCTTACTGACAAATCCCCTTTAAGGGCACAGCCCAACCCCAATCTGTGGCACCAGTTTAATACTTTCCGACTCAACAGTAGCCAGAGAGATGGAAGGATGGGATGGGGGTGACTCCGGCGGAGGGGCGCGCGTCTTCCACACACTCCGGCTCTGAACTCTGCACACATTGAACTGGTTTATATAACGTTATATACACATTCTGCCCGGTATAGGTGCTGCCCGTCCAGATCTCACATGAAAGTAATGCCTTTGTTTCGGTGACATGTTGTGCGCGTTATACAAATATACTTCCTCGGGAGGTAAACGCGGCTGTCCTGTTCTCCTTCTCCTAGCTGGCTGATCGGCCACGAAGAAAATAAACAGAAAACAGATGTGCACTACAGGTCTATGGGAGGCGAAGGGAATTTTAACTGGCGCTTCGTGTTCCCGTTTGATTATCTTCCCGCGGAGCAGGTCTGCTCAGTGTCTAAGAAGGTAAGAGCGGCCCAGAAACAAGCCGCGCACAAAGCCCGCCTGTCCGACCGGAGCTGCATCTGGGTCAGCGCTTTGTACGAGGGCGCATCATCATGGGGCAGCCACTAGGGGTTGTTAAATACGTTTATGGGGCCTCCTGAAGGACTTCATCGTAGTGATGCCCTAAATATTGTTATAGTAATGACGTTCCAATCATCTGGTGACACGGCACTGGACGAAGAAGCCAATTTGAGCTGCAATTTAGTTCTCTCCTTGGAGGAAACTCTCACTCGTGCCACCAGTAGAAGGTAGCCCTCTGTAAGCCGGTTGTGGGGGCTTGCCACCAGTAGAAGGTAGCCCCTCTGTAAGCCGGCTGTGGGGGCTTGCCACCAGTAGAAGGTAGCCCCTCTGTAAGCCGGTTGTGGGGGCTTGCCACCAGTAGAAGGTAGCCCCTCTGTAAGCCGGTTGTGGGGGCTTACCACCAGTAGAAGGTAGCCCCTCTTAATGCTCGGTTACACCACCGTAAAGGAAGCCCCAAGTTTGGCTTGCAATTTAGTTCTGTCCTTGGGGAAACTTCACCTGCACAGAGAAGGTAGCCCCTCTGTAAGCCGTTGTGGGGGCTTTCCACCAGTAGAAGGTAGCCCCTCTGTAGCCGATTGTGGGGGCTTGCCACCAGTAGAAGGTAGCCCCTCTGTAAGCCGGTTGTGGGGGCTTCCACCAGTAGAAGGTAGCCCCTTAAGCTGGTTGTGGGGGATTGCCACCAGTAGAAGGTAGCCCCTTCTGTAAGCCGGTTGTGGGGCTTGGCACCAGTAGAAGGTAGCTCCTCTTAAGCCGGTGTGGGGGCTTGCCACCAGTAGAAGGTAGCCCCTCTGTAAGCCGGTTGTGGGGGTTTGCCACCAGTAGAAGGTAGCCCTTCTATAAGCCGGCTGTGGGGGCTTACCACCAGTAGAAGGTAGCCCTCTGTAAGGCCGATTGTGGGGGCTTGCCCCTCATCATTGCAGTGGAAGTTATGCCCTTGATGTACCTTTTTGGAAGTACTGGCACTCCATGAAGAGACCGGCTAAGTATGGAGTCATCACAATTGATCTAATTAGTTCTCTCCTTGAAGGGAATCTGACTCGTTCTACCTATAGAAAGTAGCTCTATCCAGTGTCTAACCTCATAGCGAGCTCTATTGTATGACCAGGGATATGAGATAAGCCCAGTAAGATCCACAGGCAGCTGTTGTGGGAGCTTGCCCTTCATTATTGCAGTGGAACACATGCCCTTAGTCATAGCTTTTTGGGAAATACTGGAACTCCATAAGGAGCACTGCTATATAATAATAATCTTAATTTATATAGCGCCAACATATTCCGCAGCACTTTACAATTCAGTGGTTCATATACGAACGGTCATAGGTAACAATGAAAAAATACAATTCAGAGTAATTAAAGTAGAGAATCAATGTAAAAAATATTTACAATAATTAAAGAAGAGAAACAATGTAAAAATACAATACAATAATTAAAGCAAAAATAAAGGTGACCTTGCTCAAAAGAGCTTACAATCTACGAGATGGGGTCTACACACAGTACAGGGGCTTATTACACGTGATGGTCCAGGCATCTTGAGGAAGTGGGGGATAGAAATAAAGTTACATGAATGTTCACCAGACAATCTGTGTAGAGCTTTTGGGTTTGTGGAGTTTGAAGAAGAGTCTATAGCCAGAGAGATAGTGAATGGGCTATATACAGTACAAAGGATTCTATTAGGGAGCATGATAGGCCGCCTTAAAAAGATGTGTTTTTGGGAGCGTATGAAGCTATGTAAGTTGTGGATAGTCCTAATTTCTTGAGATAGAGCATTCAAGAGAATTGGTGCAGCTCAGGAGAAGTCTTGGAGCCGAGAGTGGGAGGTTCGGATTTGTGCAGATGTTAGTCGAAGGTCATTTGGTGAATGTAGAGAACGGATGGGGTGATAGACAGAGAGGAGGGAGGAGATGTAAGGAGGTGCTGCACTGTGAAGAGCTTTGTGGGTGAGAACAAGCAGTTTGAATTGGATCCTGTAGTGTATGGGCAGCCAATGCAATCACTGGCACAGAGCAGGTCCTATATTGTATGGGCAACCAGTGCAGTGACTAGCACAGAGCAGAGGCATGTGAATAACGGTTGGCCGGATAGGTGACCCTGACTGCTGCATTAAGGATGGACTGTAGAGGGGAAAGTCTAGTGAGGGGGGGGGGCAAGTAATAGAGAATTACAGTAGCCAAGGTGGGAATAGATTAGGGCCACGGGGAGGGTTTTTGTTGTTTCCATAATAAGAAAGGGGCGGACTCTAGAGATGAGCTCAACCATCTACACAAAGCTGTTGTGGGTCTTTCTCCTAATCATTGCAGTGGAATAGATACTCTTAACATAGCTTTTTGGGAAGTTCTTCCTCTCCATATGGAGACCCGCTAAGTATTGAGTCTTATTGGTAAACTTTCATGGGAAAAGCATGCAAATCTGTTCCCTCCTAGAAAACAAAATCTCACCAGAGCGACCAATAGGAGATAACTACTCTGACCCCTAACAAGGCTTACAACATACTCAGGGTTTTCAGCCAAGTCACACCATCATTTACAGGCAGCTGTTTCTGGCTCTTGATCAGGTCAGGGTTTGCAGGGTACAGGGGCAGCTAAGCAGGCAGTATTATTGATCTATGGGAACATTAGGCAAAATGCAAATTCTCCCCAAAAAGAAAAATGTCTCTAGCCCTAACTACAAGGTAGGTAGTTCCTCTGTAAGCCAGTCTCTGACCCTTTATGGAACACTACTATATGGCCAGGGATAGGAGACAAGCCCGGCACCCATCTACAGGCAGCTGTTGTGGGACTTGACCCACATTGTTGCAGTGAAAGTCATGCCCTTGGCATAGCTTTATTGGATGTTCTGGCACTCCATGAAGAGACCGGCTACGTATGGGGTGATCAAACATTATCTACTTAGTTATTTTCTGGAAGGAAAATCTCTCTTGTGCCATAAATAGTAGGTAGCTCCTCTGTAAGCCAGTGTCTAACCCCAAAAGGAGGTCTACTGTATTGCCCGACTTATGAGATGAGCCTGGCAACCATTTACAGGCAGCTGTTGCAGTGGAATGAAAATCTGTTCCCTCCTAGAAGAAAAATCTCACCCGTGCTATCCATAGGAGATATTTACACTGACCCCTTAACAGGTCTTACAACATGATCAGGGTTGTCAACCAAGCCAGGGTACCATTTACAGGCAGCTGTTTCAGTGTCTAATCCTTTATGGAGCCCTACTATAATGTCAGGGATAGGAAACAAACATGGTGCCCATATATAGACATACAGACAGCTGTTGCAGGGGCTTGCCCCTTATCGTTGCAATGCAAGAGATGTCCTGGACATAGCTATACAGGCAGCTGTTTCAGGTTCTTGAGCAGATCAGGGTTTGTGTGGCTGAATGAGATACTCTTGATACAGATTTAGAGGAACAGGGGGCAGATGAGCAGGCAGTATTATTGGAAATGCTCTATGGGAACATTTTGCAAATCGGTTCTCTCCAGGAAGAAAAATCTCTCTAGTCCCATCTACAAAGTAGGTATCTCCTCTGTAAAATGGTGTCTAAGGGTGACTTCACACTGCGGCGTGATCCGGTCCGGGGCTGTCCGGGATGACTCTGACAGCGGCGGACTGAATCAGCTCACAGGACTGGAGGGCTAATATGCCCTTCTGTCCGGGGTGCAGCGCACGCAGCTGCAGCTGCCGACAGGTCAGGACCGCGGTGCCGCGGTCCTGACTTATCAGCAGCGGGAACTGCTTGCGCTCTGCATTTTACAGAGGAGATACCTACTTTGTAAATGGGACTAGAGAGATTTTTCTTCCTGGAGAGAACCGATTTGCAAAATGTTCCCATAGAGCGGACATCACACCGCATTGTGAAGCCGCCCTAACCCTTTAAAGAGCTCTACTATATGGCCAGGGATGGGAGACAAGCTGGGCGCCCATCTACAGGCAGCTGTTGCCACACGGACTGTTAGCACCCTTCGTACAATGGTTGTTTCATATACTGTCACTCCGAAATGTGTGAGATCTTTGTGCTGCCATATGTAAAGGGTGATTTAAAGGGGTTTTCCAGGTATATTTTTTACATCTCTCCATAAAACACTAAGTAAGTTTGTAATTTAGAATTAATCAAAATTGTGTTTTGCTGTCTGGATCCCGATCCCGATCACAGTTTGTCTCTATGATTCTTCAAAAACTGTGCACGCGCACAATACCGCCGCGCCGCCGTCCGTGTGTGTGACTCATGTCTGTCTCCCACAGGAACATTTCTGGAGCGCGGATAAGACAGAGAATAAAATCGCCCCAAACCTCATCCTACAGATATGGGACAACGACAAATTCTCTTTTGATGACTATTTGGGTAAGAAACAGTAATACGGTGATATAACCGCGAATGAAGCCGGGCCACCGGACTCCTCTAGGAGTCTCCTCGAGGCGCAGATAGATTTTGGTAATGGCCCAAACTTGCTTAATACAGGTGATGTTTCAGCCTCCATCAAGTGTTTTTGTGGCTCTTCTATCCTGTTTTTCAATGGCGTAAAGACATATTGAACATTGGCGTTGAGTCTGGCTCCATTTATCTTGGAGGATTGGTGGTGACTCCATCGACGACATCATTAAAATGATGACAATGGTTTTGTGTATTCTGGCAGTGATATTTCCGTGCTTCTTTAAAAAAACAGATGCACATTAGGTCCCTTTCAAATGAAGAAAACCTGTTTTGTTAATGTGTAGAAACCTCTAGGCAGTCCTCCTCCTGCTCCCCCTCCTCCTCTTCCTCCTGCTGCATCTTTCTAGAGAAAAGCTAATCTTAAAAGGGTTGTACCAAGATCGAATCATAGAGTCATAGAATGGTAGAGTTGTAAATGACCTCCTGGGTCATAGT
This sequence comes from Allobates femoralis, assembly GCA_033576535.1. Classification (NCBI taxonomy): domain Eukaryota; kingdom Metazoa; phylum Chordata; class Amphibia; order Anura; family Aromobatidae; genus Allobates; species Allobates femoralis. Next base: position 20,704,824 of record JARQOC010000003.1, read on the forward strand.
GTGAAGGGACCTCCTGGGTCATAGTGTGAAGGGACCTCCTGGGTCATAGTGTGAAGGGACCTCCTGGGTCATTGTGTGAAGGGACCTCCTGGGTCATCATGTGAAGGGACCTCCTGGGTCATTGTGTGAAGGGACCTCCTGGGTCATCCTGTGAAAGGACCTCCTGGGTCATCATGTGAAGGGACCTCCTTGGTCATTATGTGAAGGGACCTCCTGGTTCATCGTGTGAAGGGACCTCCTGGGTCATCGTGTGAAGGGACCTCCTGGGTCATCGTGTGAAGGGACCTACTGGGTCATCGTGTGAAGAGTCCTCCTGGTTCATCGTGTAAAAGGATGCCCTTTGGTCATCGTGTGAAGGGACCTCCTGGGTCATCGTGTGAAGCAACCTTCTGAGTCATCATCTGAAGGGACCTCCTGGGTCATCGTGTGAAGAGACCTCCTGGTTCATCGTGTAAAAGGATGCCTTTTGGTCATCGTGTGAAGGGACCTCCTGGGTCATCGTGTGAAGCAACCTTCTGAGTCATCATCTGAAGGGACCTCCTGAGTCATCGTGTGAAGCGACATTATGGGTCATCGTGTGAAGGGACCTCCTGAGTCATCGTGTGAAGCGACATTATGGGTCATCATGTGAAGGGACCTCCTGGGTCATCGTGTGAAGGGACCTCCTGGGTCATCGTGTGAAGCAACCTTCTGAGTCATCATCTGAAGGGACCTCCTGGGTCATCGTGTGAAGAGACCTCCTGGTTAATCGTGTAAAAGGATGCCCTTTGGTCATCGTGTGAAGGGACCTCCTGGGTCATCGTGTGAAGCAACCTTCTGAGTCATCATCTGAAGGGACCTCCTGGGTCATCGTGTGAAGCGACATTATGGGTCATCATGTGAAGGGATCTCCTGAGTCATCGTTTGAAGGGACCTCCTGGGTCATCGTGTGAAGGGACCTCCTGAGTCATCGTTTGAAGGGACCTCCTGGGTCATTGCGTGAAGGGACCTCCCTGGTCATCTGGTCCAACCCCCTGCGCTAAGCAGGATCACTAAATCATCCCAGACTGATGTCTCTCCAACCTCTGTATGAAGACTTTTATTGAAGGGGAACTCACCCCCTCTCATGGCCGCCTGTTCCACTCTCTGACCACCCTCACTGTCAAAGCATTTATTTTTAACTAGATGGTGGCCCGATTCTAAAGAATCGGGTAGTCTAGAATCTATATAGAGTTTATTTAGTAATAGGGGAGTGCTGTGAAATTAATTGTGTGTATACAGGCGGCTCAGTGGTTGGCACTGTATATGGTGGCTCAGTGGTTAGCACTGTATATGGTGGCTCAGTGGTTAGCACTGTATATGGCGGCTCAGTGGTTAGCAGAGTATACGGCGGCTCAGTGGTCAGCAGTGAGTGCGGTGGCTCAGTGGTTAGCAGTGAGTGCGGTGGCTCAGTGGTTAGCAGTGAGTGCGGTGGCTCAGTGGTTAGCAGTGAGTGCGGCGCTCAGTGGTTAGCAGTGAGTGCGGTGGCTCAGTGGTTAGCAGTGAGTGCGGTGGCTCAGTGGTTAGCAGTGAGTGGGGTGACTCAGTGGTCAGCAGTGAGTGGGGTGGCTCAGTGGTCAGCAGTGAGTGGGGTGGCTGAGTGGTCAGCAGTGAGTGGGGTGGCTGAGTGGTCAGCAGTGAGTGGGGTGGCTGAGTGGTCAGCAGTGAGTGGGGTGGCTCAGTGGTCAGCAGTGAGTGGGGTGGCTGAGTGGTCAGCAGTGAGTGGGTTGCTGAGTGGTCAGCAGTGAGTGGGGTGGCTCAGTGGTCAGCAGTGAGTGGGGTGGCTCAGTGGTCAGCAGTGAGTGGGGTGGCTCAGTGGTCAGCAGTGAGTGGGGTGGCTCAGTGGTCAGCAGTGAGTGCGGTGGCTCAGTGGTCAGCAGTGAGTGCGGTGGCTCAGTGGTCAGCAGAGAGTGCGGTGGCTGAGTGGTCAGCAGTGAGTGCAGCACAGGCTGGAGGGGGCAGAGGCTGGAGGGGGCAGAGGAGGGAGGAGGCAGAGGACGGAGGAGGCAGAAACTGGAGGGGTTAGAGGAGGGAGGGGTCAGAGGAGGGAGGGGTCAGAGGCTGGGGGGCAGAGGAGAGCGGAGGCTGGGGGGCAGAGGAGAGCGGAGGCTGGGGGGGCAGAGGAGAACGGAGGCTGGAGGGCTGAACACTCACTGGGCTGTCGGCGGTTCCGGAGGCCGGCCCCGGAGTGCGGGCGGGGCTAGCTCCGTGATGGAGGAGAGTCACCGGGTGTGTGGAGAGAGCGGCAGGACTGGGAGCGGTGGCGGCGGAGGCCGCACACCGAGTGTGGGCCGGTCCGGGCCGGTTCCCGCATGTTGGTGGGCACACACCAGGCTGTGTGCGGAGCCAGTGGCGGGATGGCGGTCCCTGATGGAGAGTGGGCGGTGAGCTGCAGGGCTGTGGGCCGGATGTGGGTGGGCGCAGACGGGCTCTGTGCAGGGACTGTGGCGGGATAAGGGGGAGTGGTGGCGCTTTAGCGCCCACCGCGAGGCGCTGTGCCACTTTGACAGCGGCTCACGGTGAGCGCTATGCGCTCACCGCTCGTGAGTCTGGTATCTTCCGGTTCCGGTCTTTGACACAGGGCGCAAGCCATCACGGAAGTTGAGCGGATTGGCGGGAAGTGGCCTTCGGGTTTTATATATAAGATATATATATAGCAGTACGATGGTATATGGTGGTAATGAGAGCACATGTATAGCAGCACTATGGTATATGGCGGTACATTACAGTACATGTATAGCAGCACTATAGTATATGGCGGTAGATTATAGTAAATGTATAGCAGCACTATAGTATATGGCGGTACATTACAGTACATGTATAGCAGCACTATGGTATATGGCTGTACATTATAGCACATGTATAGCAGCACTATGGTATATGGCAATACTGCGGTGACCGCGGTCCCCCACTCCTCCTTGCCCCCGGTCGTCCACAGTAAAAATAAAAAAATCCTCAGTGAGGATACTCACCTGTCCGGCGGCTCGCTCCACCTCGGCCTTGTAGGTCCTACAGGCCTTTAGGACCTGTAGTTGCCTGGGCAAGCGATCAGCTAAGGAGGGGAGGGGGGGGGCAGGATTGTGTTGGGGGGGCAGAATGGAGCGAGTGGGGCAGGATGGAGCGAGCGGGTCAGGATTGTAGCGGGAAGGGGGGACAGGATGGAGACGGCAGGGCAGGATGGAGACGGCAGGGCAGGATGGTGGTGGGGGAGGGGTAGGATGTAGGCGGCGGGGCAGGATGTTGGCGGGGGGTGAGAATGGTGATGGGGGTGCGGGATGGAGTCGGGGGGGCAGGATGGTGTTGGGGGTGTCAGGATGGTGTTGGGGGTGTCAGGATGGTGTTGGGGTGTCAGGATGGTGTTGGGGGTGGCAGGATGGTGTTGGGGGTGGCAGGATGGATAGGGGGTGGCAGGATGGATAGGGGGTGGCAGGATGGATAGGGGGTGGCAGGATGGATAGGGGGGGGCAGGATGGATGGGGGGGGGCAGGATGGATGGGGGGGCAGGATGGATAGGGGGGGCAGGATGGATAGGGGGGGCAGGATGGATAGGGGGGGCAGGATGGATAGGGGGTGCAGGATGGAGGCGCTCCTCCTGACCCCCTCCGCTCCGCGCGGGCACCCGTCCCTCTGGGCCTCCAGTCTCTGTGGGGGCCCCCCACCCCCCCTCCCCCCCCTCCCTCTGGGACTGCACACCCCCCGCCCCCGCTCCTTCATGGTGATAATAAAAATAAAAAAAACCTCAGTGAGGATACTTACCCTGCGGCGGCTCGCTCCACCCGTCTTGTAGGTGGCAGGACAGGACCTGTCGTTGGCTGGGAAACCGATCTGCTGGGGGTGAGTGGGCAAAGCGGGGTCAGTGGGCAGAGTGGGGGATGAGTGGGAAGAGCAGGGTTAGTGGGCAGAGTCATTGGGCAGAGCAGGGGTGAGTGGGCATAATCAGTAGTCAGAGCAGGGTCAATAGTCAGAGCTGGGGTCTGTGGGCAGAGCTGGGGTCAGTGGGCATGGTCAGTAGCCAGAGGGGGGGGGGGGTAAGTAGGCAGAGCAGGGTCAGTGGGCAGAGCGGGGGTGAGTGGGCAGAGTGGTGGGTGAATGGGCAGAGCAGGGTCAGTGAGCAGGATTGGGGCGTCAGTGGTCAGAGCAGGGTAATAGCGGGGGTCAGTGGTCAGAGCAGGGGTTAGTGGGCAGAGTGATTGGGCAGAGCAGGGGTCAGTGGGCACAGTCAGTAGGCACAGCAGGGGTTAGTGGGAAAAATCAGTGGGCAGAGCAGGGGTGAGTGGGCACAGTCAGTGAGCAGAGCAGGGGTCAGCAGGCAGAGCGGGGGTGAGTGGGCAGAGCAGGGTTTAGTGGGCATAGCAAGGGTTATTGGGCACAGTCAGTGGGCAGAGCAGGGGTCAGTGGGCAGAATGAGTGGGCAGAGAAGGGTCAGTGGGTAGAGCATGGGTGAGTGGGCACGGTCAGTGGGCAGAGCAGGGGTCAGTGGGCATGGTGAAAGGGCAGAGTGGGGGGTGAGTGAACAGAGGGTGGTCAGTGGGCAGGGTGAGTGGTAAAAGCAGGGCGAGTGGGCAGAGCGGGGGTGAGTGGGCAGAGCGGGGAGTAAATGAGCAGAGCAGGGTCAGTAGGCAGTGTGAGGGGTCAGTGGGCAAAGCATGGTCAGTGGGCAGTGTGAGGGGTAAGTGGGTATAGCATGTTCAGTGGGCAGTGTGAGGCGTGAGTGGGCAGTGTGAGGGGTCAGTGGCAGAGCAGGGTCAGTGTGAGGGGTGAGAGGGCAGAGCAGGGTCAGTGGGGCATGTGAGGGGTCAGTGGGCAGAGCAGGGTGAGTGGGCAGTGTGAGTGGTCAGTGAGCAGAGCAGGGTCAGTGGGGTGTGTGAGGGGTCAGTGGGCAGAGCAGGGTGAGTGGGCATTGAGGGGTCAGTGGGCAGAGCATGTTCAGTGTGCAGAGGAGGGTCAGTGGGCAGTGTGAGGGGTCAGTGGGCAGAGCAGGGTCAGTGAGGGGTCAGTGGGGAGAGGATGGTCAGTGGGCAGAGCAGGGTCAGTGTGAGGGGTCAGTGGGCAGTGAGGGGTGAGTGGGCAGAGCAGGATGAGTGGCCAGTGTGAGGGGTCAATGGGCCGAGCAGGGTGAGTGGGCAGAGCATGGTCAGTGGGCATAGTGGGGGTGAGTGGGCAGAGAGGGGGTGAGTGGGGGTGAGTGGGCAGAGCAGGGTGAGTGGGCAGAGTGGGTGAGGGGGCAGAGAGGGGGTGAGTGGGCAGAGTTTGGGGGTGAGTGGGCAGAGTGGGGGTCAGTGGTCAGAGTGGGGGTGAGTGGGCAGAGCAGGGTCAGAGAGAGGGTCAGTTGTGCAGAGTGGGGGTGAGGGGGCAGAGAGGGCTTCAGGGGGAAGAGTAGGGGGGTGAGTGGGCAGAGTTTGGGGGTGAGTGGTCAGAGTGGGGGTCAGTGGTCAGAGTGGGGGTCAGTGGTCAGAGTGGGGGTCAGTGGTCAGAGTGGGGGTCAGTGGGCAGAGCAGGGACAGAGTGGGGGTCAGTGTGCAGAGTGGGGGTGAGGGGGGCAGAGAGGGGGTGAGGGGGGCAGAGTTGGGGGGTGAGTGGGCAGAGTTGGGGGGTGAGTGGGCAGAGTGAGGGTCAGTGGTCAGAGTGGGGGTGAGTGGGCAGAGTGAGGGTCAGTGGTCAGAGTGGGGGTGAGTGGGCAGGGTCAGAGTGTGGGTCAGTGGTCAGAGTGGGGGTGGGTGGGCAGAGCAGGGTCAGAGTGGGGGTCATGGTCAGAGTGGGGGTGAGTGGGCAGAGCAGGGTCAGAGTGGGGGTCAGTGGACAGAGCGGGGGGTGAGGGAGCAGATCGTGGGTCAGTGTGCAGCGCAGGGGGATGAATAGGCAGAGGAAGTTAGATCGGGACAGGACCTTTGATGACGTCACGGTCATGTGATCTGTGACTCCACCCATCATCGTGACGTCATCAAAGGTCCTCAAGCAGGATGAAGAGAGATCGCGTGTGGTTGGAGGGAGCTGTGGTAAGGGGGGGGGTGACCGGACAGTGGAGGGGGTCTGTGCTGAGAGGCGGGGGTGACCGGAGAGTGGAGGGGGGCGATCGGGGAGCGGAGGGGCAGTGGTGATAGGCTGGGGGTGACCGGACAGTGGAGGATGGCTATGGTGACAGGCAGGGGGGTGATGGGGCAGCGGGGGCTGTGTGCAGGGCCGGTGACGGGATAACGGCGAGTGGTGGCGCTTTAGCGCCCACTGCGAGGCGCTGTGCCATTTTGACAGCGGCTCGCGGTGAGCGCTACGCGCTCACCGCTCGTGGGTCTGCTACTTCCGTTTCCGGTCTTTGTCACAGGGCGCAGGCCGTCACGGAAGTTGAGCGGATAGACCGGAAGTGGCCTTCGGGTTTTATATATAAGATATCTAATCCGTCTCTTCCCATTCAGTTTCATCCCATTGCTTCTAGTGTTTCCTTGTTCAAATGAGAATAAAGCTGATCCCTCTGCAGTGTGACAGCCCTTGAGATATTTGTAGACAGCTATTAAGTCTCCTTTCAGTCCTCTTTTTCCCAGATCCTGTACCCATCCCTCATAGGATATGATTTGCAGACTGGACACCATTCTGATTGCTCTTCTCTGAACTTGCTCCAGTTTGTTGATATCTTTTATAATGTGGAGCCTAGAACTGGACACAGTATCCAGATGGGATCTGACCAAAGAGGAGTAGAGGGGGATAATGACTTTACATGATCTAGACTGTGGCTTCTGTTAATACATCCCAGAATAGTGTTTGCCTTTTTTGCTGCTGCATCACACTGTTGACTCTTGTTTAGTCTGTGATCTATTAAGTTGGTTTCACACTACCGGTTTTTGGAATCTGGGTGAATACGAGTAAAACCTGGATTCCCCCGCATTTGTAAAACCTGTTGCAACTGGATGAACCTGCACTGGTATTATCGATGATCATTTAAGAAATCAGTGATAAAAGAAGTGTGTGAGCTTCCCGGTGCAACTGGTTGTGATCATTTCTGTCTTGATCCGGTGGAAGATGACATGCCTCCTTGGGGGTGTGTCATTTAAAACTGGTTTCTGGGAATGCTCAGTCGAAAAAAAACCAGATCCAGCACCTGGAGCAAGTGGGATCTGGATTCCATAGAGCACCATTAAAATTGAACCCGTATTGCCCCAGATCCGGGTGTCCATGGTTTTGAAATGGTCACCAAAAACTATACAAGCTGCCTTTTTGGTTTCAGTGAAAAACTGGTAACACCTGGATCAGGGGGAACCATAAAGAATGGAATGCACCAGCGAGTGCCTGTGGCCCAATTGAAGGGCAATGGGGCCAAAAACAGATGTGGGTGCATCCAGTGTCTGCTGGATTTACACGGATACCAAAAACCGGAAGTGTGAAACCAGCATTAGGAAGTCTTTTCCACATTTGCTGTTGCTTGGCCCTATTTCAACCAAATCACTCAGGATTACACTTCTGATAGCCCCCATGAAATAGGAGGTCCCAAGTGACTTGTGTAAATGGTGTAGTGCTGAGGCATGTGCACTATTGTTCCAGTCAAGGTCTACAGGATCATCACACTTAGCTGTCTCTGTCCTATAGACAATGCATGGAGCAGTGACCATGCTTGGTAGACTCTGCTCAACCAGGGCACTAAGGGATTACAGAAAAAACTTGAGTCAGAGTTTATATATGTGAACATGCCTGTAGAGGCAGTTCACACTAACCATCAAATAAACTGATACAAAAAACATTATGTGCAAAATTATGACAAAATACCCTGCAATAAATAAATAAAAACAAGTGCCATTAAAAACACAGGGTGCATACGTTTTTTTTGCAAAAATTGTACTGAAGCCATCCCACCTCGTCATGGTGTACCCATTCGGGACGGTCCCTACTCTAGCCGTATTTTATACCTGTCCATGTGCCCACTGACTTCATTGGAAGCAGGATGCCGACGCTGAGCGTGACCTGGGTCCCAAATGGACACAGAAATAGGGTCCATTATAACTGCTCTGCTCAGTAAAAGGAAGGGTGGGGTACTCCCTAGCTTGTCAGGAGACAAGAAGATAACTTGAAATTACAGAAAAGTCAGACCTGATATATGTGAACTTGCCTGTAGAGCCAACCACCAAAGAAACTCACCACTAAATAAACTGATACAACTAACAAACCGTATGTGCAATATTATGACAAAATAGCCTGCAATAAATAAATAAAAACAAGTGCCGTTAACAACAAGTTAGGGAGTGCCCCACCCTTCCTTTTTACTGAGCAGAACAGTTATAATGTATCCTATTTCATGTGTCCATTTGGGATCTGGGTCACACTCCAATGAAGTCAGTGGGCACATGGACAGGTATAAAATACGGCTAGAGTAGGGACCGCCCAAAATGGGTACACCATGACGAGGTGGGATGGCTTAAGTACAATTTTTGCAAAAAACTAGGTACCAAGTACCCATGTTTTTATTTATTTATTGCAGGGTATTTTGTAGTAATTTTGCACATACTGTTTTTTTGTTTATCAGGGGATTAAGGACCCTAACCACGATTTGGCCCCTCGCGAGAAAACAACAACGTATCACTAGTGATGAGCGAGCACTGCCATGTCGGGTGGCTGGTTCTTGAAACGTTGAAACGAACAGGTCAACCGAGCTCAACTCGAATACCGAGTACAATGGAAGTCAATGGGAAGATCTTACGAAGAAATGGTTGAGTTTTCCATTGACTTCCATTATACTTGAGACATGAGTCAAACTCGTCCAAGTGTCCGGCCTGCTCGTTTCGAGTAATGAGCACCTGAGCATGGTAGCACTACTTATCACCTTTTCTGGGAATTTGGTACTCCAAATCCATGTCCAGTGATTAGATGAGTTTGGTGAGGACGGAGCCATACAAGATGGGCCACATGGAAGTGGGAAGTGAAATACTGGGTTTCCTAGCAGCACAGAGTATTTCTGGAGAGGAAGGTGGGTTCCTTGGACTTCTGCATTTGAGTTTACTATAGACTGGAGACGTTTGTAATTTGGCCATAAATAGGTTAAGATGTTTCTTATCTGTATACGGAGGCCATCTTGCTTATTTCGCTCCTCTATAAGGAGGGCAGGGGTGTTTTGATCTCATGCCCTTTCATCTGCCGTCTCTCAAAGAATGGAAGCGATTGTACTCTGCATGCAAAGCCCATTACACGGCGTTCCAGTATGACATCAGGAGCCCGGTTTACTTTACCGCTGGGCAGAGGAGAGGTTTCTGTGTGATTGAGCGAGGCTCCGGAGGCACACAACGTGTGGCTTTTGCTGACAGAAGCTCCTTTAATGGCTCGGCCAACTTTTCTTACGCTATGACCGCTGCCTACCATGAAAAAGACAGGCATTTTTATGGGAAGCCGTGCCGACGGGATCCAGCACACATCTGGTTTATGTAGAGCAGCTTATGTGAAGTTGCTTTGAGAATGAACCAAGAAATCAGCGCAGGAACAATATCAAATGTTAATTCCGAGCTAAAGTGATTGTAATTGAGGTTTCTCTAAACAATGGCATCACCGCTCGCCCTCGCTAAACTGCTTCCCTTTTATTGTTTCCTGAGCCAAAGCAACGTCCGGGCGCCGGTGCTGCGTTCTGCTGTAGAGGAGTAGGGGGTGAGGGTGGTGAGAAGAGGGGGACATAGTGTGGAGGGGTCCAGAGAGATTTATAATAGGACCACTCACCTGGTGCCACTTCTATACTGTAGGCTTATCTTTTGGGTATTCATCTTTCCTTTTATGTTTGCACAAGTCACATCTTATAAGTCAGAAGGTGTTGGGACCTTCACTGGTCTTTGGGATTGAGTGACTCGTGGTCAGTTTTTGCATCTACGTTCATTATAAGGCTGCTTTTACAATCTCCATTATATATCGAGATTAGTGATGAGCAAGAACTACAATGCTTGGGTTCTCTGTACTCGTTCGGAAGATTACCGGAGCATAATTGAAGGCAATGGAGGACTTTAGCATGATTCTGGAAGATCTTCACTCATCACTAATTGGAAACTTTCCTGACGTACGCCATGAATGTCATGTGATCGACATTTTATTCTGTATGGAAATAAGTTTGTAGACTACACTGTACCATACACCAAGAAAAGAGTGATAGAGGTGTACACTAGCCCAATTAAAGCCATGTTGGGAGTTTAGGTATACGGTTGGCGCATGCACTAGAAGCCTTCCAGGTAGTGATGAGTGAGCACTAAAATGCTGATGTGCTCATTGATCGAACTGAGCAGGCTCTGTGACATTCATCATGCACAAAAGGGATATCTCAGACAGAGTAAGCACAAGCTGCTCCACTAGGCAGAAGTCCAAGAAACCCTGACACACTTTAACCCCCCTATACAGGGATCTGAATTTACAACAGGGTCAAGGAGATTGCTGCCTATGGATGGGCTGCAGTCCAGAGAAAGGAAAGTCACGAAGCATGGACAAAGCCGGAAGGTCAGGAAACAAAACATGACAAAATCAGGATCCGTCCATTTGTCAGGGAGCCGGGTCAAAACCAAGATGGCAGCCAGGTACAAAATAGTGAGGCAGAAGAAGCATAAAAAACACCATTACAAGACAGAACACTAGACAAGGAAACTAAAAGCTATTTCTGGCAGCTTCCAGCAGAAAGCTGAAGGTATATGTAGGGTGTGGTGCTTTCCAATGGGCTGAAGCCAGGAGTTAATGACTTCAGATGTACAGCTCAGACACCTTAACTCTGACAGAGCAGGTCCCAGCCACTCCAACCTCTCCTTCTTGAGCACCACCTACAGAGCAAATATAGCTGTGCCTGATGACAGAAGCAGACATCAATGAGGCAGACTCTGGTAGGGATGTGACAGGCTCAACTTGAGTACCGAGTATACTGGAGTTCAACGGGAAACTCGTGCATTTTTCCTGAAATTCTCACCTCTCTCTCAGAGATCAAGCATGTCCTGATAGACTCAGTCGAGCAATGATTGTGCCTGAGCACCAAAATGCTCGATCGGGTACTGAACAATGCGCGCACGCTCACTCATCACTACTTCCAGGCACTAGACACTGCTCACACCTTGTCTATTCACCCTAGAGATTTTAAGAAAAGCATATTTGGGTTCTATCCATGATTAAATACTCTACATTGGCCACGTAACGGTAATACAAAGATCTCTTTTTATCTCTAAAGGTTCTGTACAGCTGGATCTGAACCGGATGCCAAAACCAGCTAAAACGGCTGAAAAATGTAGTTTGGAACTGCTGGATGATGAGTCCATTTCTGATGGAAAAGTGGTTTCTCTGTTTGAGCAGAAGACAGTGAAGGGCTGGTGGCCATGTGCGGGTCTGGATGGAGACCAGAAGATCCTTGCTGTAAGGACTCCAAAGGGGGTCGTCCAGTTTAGACAACCCTTTTTCATATGCTATGTTTGTGAATACTGAATCAGTAAAGGATGTGTACCCTTTTATTGTTTATCCAGAGGACGTGTTGCTCTGGAGGACCAATTCTGTATTTTTTTATTGAACATTTCCCACCAGATTCGGGTCTCTGATCACAGGGAGTTCTGGATTTAGAACACTCTGTTATCATCTTATCATAGGCGGACCCTTATAAAATTGAAATGATCTAAAGCTGGTGACCCCTTTAGATATATCAATATCAAATCAATAACCTCAGGTTCTCTGTGATTATTAAAGTCCAAGATAAGAATAGCTGGTTTCTCCCATCGCCTTCCACGACAGCATTGGAGGATGTCGTCCACGCCCTATTGGGGGACAGGAACACAGAGAGGTTAAAAGCCCCTCCCCTTCCTCCGCACTCCAGTGTCTTCCTGTCCCCCTTGGGGCATGGAGAGGTTCCAGTGCTGTCAGGCCGGCAGAGGCAGCATTGGGGTGTACTTACAGCCGGGCCAGGGATGGACGTCGGGGGCGGCCTCCTCCTCCTTCTCGGGGCTCCCGTGGTGGGAACCATCCGGCCTTCCTGCGTCCTACGGGGCAAAGCAGGCCGTGTATTGCAACGCCGGAGGCCTGTTCAGCTCTCCGGCGTCTCCCTCCTCCAGCTGCGGTCCCTGGGGCATGCATCAGAGGTGCCGCGGAGGCACTTCCGGTTTCGGGGATGGCACTTTCGGTTTCGGGGATGGCACTTCCGGTTCCGGGATGGCACTTCCGGTTTCGGGCGGCGGCTCCTGTAAGGGCTGTGGCAGGCTGGGCGCGGCTCCAGGGAACCCAGCAGGACTTTCGCGCGCTACTGCCCGCGGCCGGTGACCAGGAGGAGGGAGGGAACAGGTGTTCCTCGTTGGGGGCACGGTACTTCTGGATAAGTACCCGCCGGAAGCTACACCCAGGTAAGGCTGATCCCTAAAACATGGAAGGTGATAGGCTTCCACCTCTGCTTCTGCAGAGCCCAGCGTTCCCCCAGCTCATGTAAGTGTTTCTGGGGGTGGTCACAAGGGGTAGAGTTATTTAAGCCCTGCACTCACACTGGGACCCCCTTCTCTTCCCGTTTTGTCTATAGGGAGACGAGGGCCGTCTGTGAAAGGGAGCAATAATGTGGCTGCGGCACAAAATGTCCCTCTTGCTACAACAAGGTGTCGGCCATGACTGACAGGGTTGTCAGGATGGACTCCCCATCCTTGCTTGAGGAGCTCCTATCCATTAGGGAAGAGGTGCAGGCTTCTATCTCGGCACTGCGGGGTTTTGCTGCAGCTTCCGGGCCTTCCCCTCCGTAAGAGAGGAAGCTCCAGGATTGTGACTCTGTGGATCTCATGGAGGCTGGCCAGAGCTCAGCATTAGAGGACGGCGAGGATATTGCCGCTGTTGCCTCTGTCCAGACACGAGAATCTGGACACTACTATTTTTCCACAGAGTCCATGGGTGCATTGGTGGACACTGTCCATTGTACCATGGGAGTAGAGGTGGTGGAATCCCCTTCTTCTGTGCAGGACTAAATGTTCAGAGGCCTGAAGGCTAAACGGCTCACCCCATCCGAGTGGATTGGAGGGTGATGACTTTGTCTGGGAGGTCCCGAAGGTGCACATCCAGGTGGCCAGGGTAGCAATCAGCTGCTATTGTAAACCCATTGTGCATGCCCTTGACACACTGTGGAGGCTAAGCAGCAGGAGCCTTAGTCACGGGCTGGATGGGAGACCTCATGAGAGACCCAATGGGAATCTCTATGGAAGTCTCTATAAAGTCAATGGGACTTCTAACATGAAGGTCTATGGCAGTATTCCATTTGGGAAGCTTAGCATATAAGACCACGTTGCCTTTTGAAGATTCCTCCCGGTTGAAGGACCCCCTCGTTCGTAAAATGGAGAGTTTCCTCAAAAGATCCTGGGAGGCGGCAGCTATGTCTTTAACGGTGTACATTTCCTCTACATGTGAGCAGGTCTCTCTTTAAGTGGCTCACCCAGCTGGGAGAATTCATCCTGCAGGGTACTCCCAGGAAGGAGCTTTGGACTCCATTCCACTTCTGAGACGTGCTATGGGCTTCCTGGCCGATGCCTCTGCTGAGTCGTTCCGTGTTGGCGCCAGGTGCGCAGTGTTGGCTAACACAGCTCGCAGGGCAGTGTGGCTTTCAAGGTGGAATGAGGAGTTCACGTCTAAGCTCCAGCTGTGTGGCCTCCCCTTGCAAAGGGCATTGGATGACATCCTGGAAAAGGTGTCTCCCGGAACAGGAGCCCTTTCGGAGGCAGTCCTTTTGGCCTGAGCGCAGCCAACCCTCCCAGTCTAAAGGGAAGGGTAAGTCTGGTCGCTGGGCATTCCAGTATGGGAACAAGACCCGTAATATCTTGCTCCCCCAGCAGCGGCATCACCAGCCGCTCCTAAAACAGGTCGCCTTCCCCATTGCGGGGCGGGTCCTGTGGGTTCTGCCACAGTGGCAAGCAATCTCCTTGTGCCCTTGGATCCTCTCGACCGTTTGGGAGGGTCTACGCTTGGAATTCGAGAGCCAGCCCCTCCGTGTCTTCGAGTCCTCTCCCTTCCTCAGGGAGACTCTCGCACGGTTTTTCTTGTCGGGTCTGCGACACATGTTGGATTCGGGTGTGGGGTCCCCGGTTCCTCCTGGAGAGGAGGGCCAGGGGCGCTACTCCAGGTTGTTGTGGACCTCCAGAACACGTATTCTCATGTCCCCATTCACCCGTCCCACAAGCGCTTTCTGCGATTCACGATCTCCGGGGCAGGCGGGACGGTCCATTCTCGGCTTAATGTGCTGCCCTTTGGGATTTCGTCAGCCCCAGAGATTACCAAACTCATGGGGGAAGCGATCACATTCATCCAGACCCAGGGGATATGTATGCTTCCCTATTTAGACGACATGTTGGTGGTGGCTCCTTCGGCAGCGCTTCTGCGCACAAAGGTCTCCAACACATTGGAGATTCTTCAGTCCCTGGGATGGGTACCCAATCTTTGGGAATCGGAACGGGTGCCTGCAACCCGACGTCAATTTTTGGGAGTCTTGCTGGCCTCCTCCAGACAGACCTAGTTCCTTCCTGCGGAATATCAGCTTTTGCGCCGCGTGAATCTGACCCGCCTCCGGGCAGGGGGGTCGCCCTACTTGCGGGAAGCAATGTCCCTGTTAGGGGCCATGATGGCCTGCATTCAGTCAGTAACATGGGCTCAGGCTCCTTCCCGACTGCTCCAGGAACACATACTGAGTTCCTGGGACAGACGTCAGGATTCCTTAAACTCGCGGGTCCGGACCCCGGGGCGGGTGGTAATCTCGCTTTCCTGGGGATGAATCCCAGACACCTTCCTGTGACCTCCATTCCCACTGATGCCTAGCGGTTCCGGTTGGGGCATGATGGTAGTTCGCACACCATTCCAGGGGATTTGGAGTCGCTCGGTCAGTCGCCAGTCTTCAAACTTCTGGCAGTGGAGGAAGCGCTTCTTGCTGCAGCTCACGTTCTCCGGGGTCATCATGTCAAGGTCCTGTCAGACAATGTGACTACGGTTGCTTTCTTGCGGTACCAAGGTGGTACTCGTGGCTTACACTTGCAGGGGCTGGCAAGACTGTTCTTTTTGTGGGCAGTACGCCATCTTCTCTCCTCCTCGGCAGTACTTCTGAAGGGAATGGCCAATGTACAGGCAGATTTCTTGAGCCGCACGGAGGTCCACCCTGGCGAATGGAGCCTCCATCCGGACGTGTTTCGCTCTCTCACGGACAGGTGGGGAGTCCCTTCAATTGACCTGTTTGCATCGGGAGCCAATGCCAAGGTGCTGACGTATTTTTCCCTGAGTCGGTCGGACCATCCTCTGGGGCTGGACTCCTTCGCCCATCGCTGGGACTTCCGGTTGGTGTATGCGTTTCCTCCATCCCGCTGCTCCCCAAGACGTTGCAGAAGATTCGGGCGGAGGGGGTGACGGCTATCCTGGTGGCTCCCCTGTGGCCCAAAAGGGCATGGTACGGCGCTATCCACGACCTATGCCTGGAGGGTCCGATTCGGTTGCCCCACAACCTCGACCTGCTATCCCAGGGTCCTCTGTTTCACCCGGACCCGCAGTGGCTCAATCTGGCGGCCTGGCTGTTGAGGCCGAGATCCTGACGGCCAAGGGCCTCTCCCAAGCTGTAATCCGCACGCTTCAGCAGAGCAGGAAGCCTGTGACAAACGCTATTTACGGGAAGGTTTGGAAACTCTTTCTGTCCTGGTGTGCTCCTTCCATTCCGGATATCCATCATCCTAATGTGGCTCTCAATTTGGATTTTTTGCAGCGAGGCTTGGATTTGGGCCTTCAGCCGAGCACCCTTAAGGTCCAGGGTTCAGCTCTCGGTGCCGTGTTTGATCAGGATCTTGCTGGCCATCGATGGATCAAACGATTTTTTACCTCTGCTTGTAGACTGCGTCCCAGGCTTCGGCCTTCCGTCCCTACTTGGGATTTGAACATTGTTCTTCATGGGCTTTCTCGGGATCCCTTTGAGCCTTGTCTGCTGCTTCCCTTCCATCTCTCTCTCACAAGACGGCGTTTTTGGTAGCCATTACTTCGGCCAGGCGAGTTGGGGAACTGCAGGCGCTCTCGATCCAGGCGCCTTACCTCGTGGTTTCCGATGATCGCATTACGCTTCGGTTGGATACGTCCTTCCTTCCTAAAGTTGTGTCGGATTTTCATCGGTCCCAGGAAGTGGTGCTCTCGTCCTTTTGTCATTCTCCTGCTAATGCGGCTGAGGCCGTGTTTCACACCTTGGATGTCCGTCGGTCCGTCCTCCACTATCTCCAAGTGACCGCTTCCTGGAGATTAGATCAGAACCTGTTTGTTCAGCAATTTGGGAAAAACAAAGGGAAGAAGGCTTCCAAGGCTACCATCGCTTCCTGGATCAAGAAGGCGATCTGTTCGACCTACGTCGCTCAAGACCTTGCTCCTCCGGTGGGGTTGAAGGCTCATTCCACTCGGGCTGCTGCTACATCCTGGGCGGAGCGGGCTGGAGCTTCATCTGAGCAGATATGCAGAGCGGCTACGTGGTCGTCCCTCCACACCTTTTCTCGCCACTATAGGTTAGATCTGTCCTCTAGTCGGGATCTGTCCTTTGGTAGGAAAGTCCTACAGGCAGTTGTCCCACCCTGAGGAGTATCGGTGGTATTCCTCCAATGCTGTCGTGGAAGGCGATGGGAGAAAACTGAATTAGTCCTTACCGGTAATTCCTTTTCTTGGAGCCTTCCACGACAGCATCAGTTCCCCCCCTTATTGTCGATTTTTGGATTCAGGTGTATCAGGTAATCCATGTCTTCAGGTGATCTTGATAATACACTGGAGTGCGGAGGAAGGGGAGGGGCTTTTAACCTCTCTGTGTTCCTGTCCCCCAATAGGGCGTGGACGACATCCTCCAATGCTGTCGTGGAAGGCTCCAAGAAAAGGAATTACCGGTAAGGACTAATTCAGTTGTTTGAATGGGTGTTCCCAACTTTGCATCTATGGCATATCTTCAAGTCATAACGTAATATGCTCAGTTTTGACGATCCTAGATGAGGGAATTGCGTTTACCAGATATGTATGCCTTATCTTATGCAAGTGTTAATACTAGTGATGAGAGAGTAGTAAGACATTTGGGTTCGAATACTTTGAACTTCTTAAGTATTTAGATCCCTGTTGACTTGCATCGGATTCTTTACTCGATCAAAGTATTCAGTTAGCGCTATCCAAACCCAAATATCTTACTACTCTCTCATCACTTAGTTAATACCCCTCAAACTCCTGTGCCATATATAGAGCATATTGCCGCTGTAGCAGCTTCACATTGTAAGAAAAAAAAAATGGAGGACGGTCAAGGGAGATATTGGATAGGAAAGAGTCCATGCAATAAAAATAGGAGATATCTGCTGCATCACTGACACTAAATGTGTACAATTCATGAGTGCAATGAGCGGCCGAGCTGCACAGCTAATATAAGAAACATGATAAAATGTATTATCACAAACACTGCCCTAGAATATATTGCAAATTGGAAGACTTAGCTGTAGCAGTGGCCACTGCGGAGTGCCCGGTGACCAACGACAAGGTGCTTCCATCTCACCGAGTCCTACCATTATGACTAACAGAGTTGTGCAATGTAAATGAGTTTATATGCCCTTATTTTTTATTGAAAAAGGAAAAGTGTGTGCTGGACTCCAACAAGTTGGCCTCTGGGCGAGAAGGGGGAGGGGGGAGGGAGCTCAGTCAAAATGAGATGGAAGCACCTTGTCGTTGGTCACCGGGCACTCCGCAGTGGCCACTGCTGAAGCTAAGTCTTCCAATTTGCAATATATTCTTGGGCAGTGTTTGCCATAATACATTTTATCATGTTTCTTATATTAGCTGTGCAGCTTGGCCGCTCATTGCACTCATGAATTGTACACATTTAGTGTCAGTGTTGCAGCAGATATCTCCTATTTTCATTAGTATGTATTTTTTCTGCTTGCACCTGCACTTAGAGGTTAGATGCCAGTCATCCATTCTATTAATCATGAGTGCAATAAAGACCAGACTAACTCTCCGTCTCTATAGAGGTAACCCTAGATAAGTTATGGCCTGTCGGTCATCATTTTTACTGATCTGATATCTGTACTGATAGACGATACTCAAAAACTCCTGGAGATATTGTAGAATAGGTTGAAAGGTCCATTGTCTGCAGGTTATCATAGAAATTCTCTTCATATCTTCTGATCTTCTGCCATCATTAATATTCACTGTCTTTCAGGGGAAGATAGAAATGACTTTAGAGATAATCAATGAGCAAGAGAACGAGGAGCGGCCAGCTGGGCATGGCCGAGATGAACCAAATATGAACCCGAAGCTTGAGGACCCCAAGTAAGATTATTCACTTCTCTGATAAATCAAGCTCTATGGCCACTACAAACTGGGAATGGAGTTGGTCAAAGAACATCTATCACTTTGAATCAAATATTCTATATACAATGGAGGGGGTGAGCACGGTCCATTAAACATCTCCTCCAATAATGCAGAGGCAAAGCTGCTTCTGCTAATGGGGGCACCATTAGGGCTGATGGCTCAGTAAGTGCCACTGGCCCAAACTCTCAATCTTCATGAGTACACCACCACTCAGCAAGCATGAAGCTGGGAGGCAGAGGAGCTGTGTGCTTCTGAAGATTGAAAGTTACACAACCCCTTGGTGGTGGTGCCTAGACATCCATCTGTACATGTCTTTTTTATTGTCGTGCCTCAACATCCATCTGTAGACGCCTTCTTTAGCGGTCATATCGAGACATCCATCTGTAGGCACCGTCTTTGAAGTCACGTCTAGACATCCATCTGTAGACATAATTTTTGGTGGTCATATCTTAACATCCCTCTGTGGACACCATTTTTGGTGGTAATATCTACATATCCATCTGCAGACACCATTTTTGGTTGTCACATTTAGACATCCATCTATAGATACTTTTTTGGCGATCATGCCTAGGCATCCATCTGTAGACACTGTGTTTGGTTGTCATATCTAGACATCCATCTGTAGACATTTTTTTCGTCCATCATGCCTAGAAATCTACCTGTAGATATAATTTTTGATGGTCATGTTTCAACAACATCCATTTGTGTTGACACCTTTTTTGGTGGTCATGCTTAGACATCCATCTGTAGACACCTTTTTTGGTGGTCATGCTTAGACATCCATCTGTAGACACCTTTTTTGGTGGTCATGCTTAGACATCCATATGTTGACACCTTTTTTGGTGGTCATGCTTAGACATCCATATGTTGACACCTTTTTTGGTGGTCATACTTAGACATCCATCTGTAGACACCTTTTTTGGTGGTGGTCATGCTTAGACATCCATCTGTAGACACCTTTTTTGGTGGTCATGCTTAGACATCCATCTGTAGACACCTTTTTTGGTGGTCATGCTTAGACATCCATCTGTAGACACCTTTTTTGGTGGTCATGCTTAGACATCCATCTGTAGACACCTTTTGCTTAGACATCCATCTGTAGACACCGTTTTTTGGCGATCGTGCTTAGACATCCATCTGTAGACACTGTTTTTGGCGATCGTGCTTAGACATCCATCTGTAGACACCTTTTTTGGTGGTCATGCTTAGACATCCATCTGTAGACACCTTTTGCTTAGACATCCATCTGTAGACACCTTTTTTGGTGGTCATGCTTAGACATCCATATGTTGACACCTTTTTTGGTGGTCATGCTTAGACATCCATATGTTGACACCTTTTTTGGTGGTCATGCTTAGACATCCATATGTTGACACCTTTTTTGGTGGTCATACTTAGACATCCATCTGTAGACACCTTTTTTGGTGGTCATGCTTAGACATCCATCTGTAGACACCTTTTTTGGTGGTCATGCTTAGACATCCATCTGTAGACACCTTTTTTGGTGGTCATGCTTAGACATCCATCTGTAGACACCTTTTTTGGTGGTCATGCTTAGACATCCATCTGTAGACACCTTTTGCTTAGACATCCATCTGTAGACACCGTTTTTGGCGATCGTGCTTAGACATCCATCTGTAGACACTGTTTTTGGCGATCGTGCTTAGACATCCATCTGTAGACACCTTTTTTGGTGGTCATGCTTAGACATCCATCTGTAGACACCTTTTGCTTAGACATCCATCTGTAGACACCTTTTTTGGTGGTCATGCCCAGACATCCATATGTTGACACCTTTTTTGGTGGTCATGCCTAGACATCTATATGTTGACACCTTTTTTGGTGGTCATGCCCAGACATCCATATGTTGACACCTTTTTTGGTGGTCATGCCTAGACATCCATCTGTTGACACCTTTTTTGGTGGTCATGCCTAGACATCTATATGTTGACACCTTTTTTGGTGGTCATGCTTAGACATCCATATGTTGACACCTCTTTTGGCGATCGTGCTTAGACATCCATCTGTAGACCCTGTTTTTGATGGTGATATCTAGACATCCTTTCTTCTCATCCACCTGCTACTTTGCATACTTTTTTCTTATGGTTCCCTGCTTGTAAGACTCACTAAACCAGCTGGATCTCTTCATTGAGATATAAGGTACTAGAGATGAGATAAGCTAAGAAATAAGGAAACCTAAAATTACAAATTCACCCCAGACCAGATAATATTGATCATATTGTAACACCTTAATGTCCATTAGTGTACATGCGCACACAGATATGTATACATGGTGAAGTTTATACACTCTGGTTTCAGGCGTCCAGAGACCTCCTTCTTTTGGTTTACATCTCCGTACAAGACCCTGAAGTACATCCTGTGGAGGAGATACAGGTGTCTCATCCTCGTCTTCCTCATTGTCTTCATCTTGTTGCTGTTCCTTGGAATCTTCCTATACTCGTTCCCGGTAAGATGCCATCATTGACCAGGTGCATTGAGAAGTCCATAGCCATTATGAGCCACAAGCAACCAACATTATATACTAATTATAGAAAAGTAGGGTGGGACCAATCAGTTTGGTATAGCTTTGTACACGTAGATTACTAGTTATAGCCAAGTAGGGTAGGACCACTCAGTTTGGTATAGCTTTGTACACGTAGATTACTAATTATAGCCAAGTAGGGTAGGACCACTCAGTTTGGTATAGCTTTGTACACGTAGATTACTAATTATAGCCAAGTAGGGTAGGACCACTCAGTTTGGTATAGCTTTGTACACGTAGATTACTAATTATAGCCAAGTAGGGTAGGACCACTCAGTTTGGTATAGCTTTGTACACGTAGATTACTAATTATAGCCAAGTAGGGTAGGACCACTCAGTTTGGTATAGCTTTGTACACGTAGATTCCTAATTATAGCCAAGTAGGGTGGGACCGATCAGTTTGGTATAGCTTTGTACACGTAGATTACTAATTATAGCCAAGTAGGGTAGGACCACTCAGTTTGGTATAGCTTTGTACACGTAGATTACTAATTATAGCCAAGTAGGGTAGGACCACTCAGTTTGGTATAGCTTTGTACACGTAGATTACTAATTATAGCCAAATATGGTGGGATAGATCAGTTTGGTATAGCTTTGTACACATAGATTAGGAGATGAATGTATGAGTACCAGAAGTCCAATCGTTGGGTACTCATGTCAAAATTGACAATAAGGACCCCAAATCCTGTAATGTTAATGTAGGACCACTGTTCTATAGGGCAAAGCAAATGGCAATCTCCATCCCATTCACAGAGAGGATGTAGGACCTCTGTTGGTTGTTCAACTGGCATTGACCCAATGTTGGGAAGTTGCCAGCCCTCTTTAGCAACGTCCTACTATGCCTCCCTGGATTTGTACAGTGAGGTCCAGAAATATTTGGACAGTGACACAAGCTTTGACCTTTTAGTTGTTTAGCAAAACATATTGAAGAACCGGTTATATAATCAATTTGGGCTTAAAGTGCCGACTCTCAGCTATAATTTGAGTTTAATCCCTCCTAGTAAAAATGAAGGGTTTAGGAATTATATCTCTATAGTATGTAGTCTTCTTCAAGGGGTCAAAAGTAATCGGACAATTATCTCAGAAGCTCTTTAATGGGCTGTATAGACTATTCCCAAGTTAATCCATCATCTATTAAGAAAGTAAAAGATTTGGAGCTGATTCCAGGTGCAGCATTTGCATTTGGAAGCTGATGCTGTGATTCCAGAACATGCGGTCAAAGGAGTTCTAAGGCTATGTTCACACATTGCGCATTTTTTGCAGCTGCTCTTTTTTACACGGTTATGCGGCTAAAAGTGCAACTGCTTTTACACATTGCGCTTTTGTGCGCTTTTTTCTGCGCGCTTTTCCCGAGCCCATTTTAACATGTGGGCAATGGGAAAAGTGCGGAGAAAAGCGGAAAAATAAATTGACATGTCTATTCTTTTAAGCACGCGCTTTTGCAGTGAAAGCGTGTGCGTACAAAAAGCGCAACATATGAACGCAATTCAGCAACACCCATAGGTTTTGCTGGACTGCGTTTCATAATTGTGTTTCACTGCATTTAAGCGAGCGTAAAAAAGTGCCGCGTAAATGCAGGAAAACGCAGTAACATGCTGCAAATACGCACCGTGTGAACATAGCCTAAAGGGTAGAAAAAAAGAGCATTATTAGGTTGAAATGAAGAAGAAATCCATCAGGGAGAAAGCAGAAATTTTTAGGAGAGGACAAATAAACAGTGGTGGATGATTGCAGAATGCTTTCCATGATGAAGAAAACAATTCACATCATCCCCCCAAGTGAGGAACAGTCTCCAAGAAGTTAGTATTTCTGTATCAAAGTCTACCATAATGAGAGCGAATAGAGGAGTCACTACAAGCTGCAAATACATAGGGGTCATCGCAAGGGGCAAGTACTACAGAGGAGTCACCGCAAGGGGCAAATACAGAGGGGTCACCACAAGGTGCAAATACAGAGGGGTCACCACAAGGTGCAAATACAGAGGAGTCATCACAAGGGGCAAGTACTACAGAGGAGTCATCGCAAGGGGCAAGTACTACAGAGGAGTCACCGCAAGGGGCAAATACAGAGGAGTCACCACAAGGTGCAAATACAGAGGGTTCACCACAAGGAGCAAATACAGAGGGGTCACCACAAGGTGCAAATACAGAGGGGTCACCACAAGGAGCAAATACAGAGGAGTCACCGCAAGGGGCAAATACAGAGGGGTCACCACAAGGTGCAAATACAGAGGAGTCACCACAAGGAGCAAATACAAAGGGGTCACCACAAGGTGCAAATACAGAGGAGTCATCACAGGGAACAAATACAGAGAGGTCACCACAATGAGCAAATACAGAGGAGTCACCACAGGGAGCAAATACAAAGGGGTCACCACAAGGTGCAAATACAGAGGAGTCATCACAGGGAACAAATACAGAGGGGTCACCACAATGAGAAAATACAGAGGAGTCACCACAGGGAGCAAATACAAAGGGGTCACCACAAGGTGCAAATACAGAGGAGTCATCACAGGGAACAAATACAGAGGGGTCATCGCAAGGTGCAAATACAGAGGGGTCATCGCTAGGGGCAAGTACTACAGAGGAGTCACCACAGGGAGCAAATACAGAGGGGTCACCACAAGGTGCAAATACAGAGGAGTCATCACAGGGAACAAATACAGAGGGTTCACTACAAGGTTCAAATACAGAGGGTTCACCACAAGGGGCAAATACAGAGGGTTCACCACAAGGAGCAAATACAAAGGGGTCACCACAAGGAGCAAATACAGAGGAGTCACCGCAAGGGGCAAATACAGAGGAGTCACCACAAGGAGCAAATACAAATGGGTCACCACAAGGTGCAAATACAGAGGAGTCATCACAGGGAACAAATACAGAGGGGACACCACAATGAGCAAATACAGAGGGGTCACCACAGGAAGCAAATACAGAGGAGTCACCACAGGGAGCAAATACAAAGGGGTCACCACAAGGAGCAAATACAGAGGAGTCACCACAAGGAGCAAATACAGAGGGGTCACCACAAGGAGCAAATACAGAGGAGTCACCACAAGGAGCAAATACAGAGGGGTCACCACAGGGAGCAAATACAAAGGGGTCACCACAAGGTGCAAATACAGAGGAGTCATCACAGGGAACAAATACAGAGGGGTCATCGCAAGGTGCAAATACAGAGGGGTCATCGCAAGGGGCAAGTACTACAGAGGAGTCACCACAGGGAGCAAATACAAAGGGGTCACCACAAGGTGCAAATACAGAGGAGTCACCACAAGGTGCAAATACAGAGGAGTCATCACAGGGAACAAATACGAGGGGTCACCACAATAAGCAAATACAGAGGGGTCACCACAAGGAGCAAATACAGAGGAGTCACCACAAGGAGCAAATATAGAGGAGTCACTACAAGGTGCAAATACAGAGGGTTCACCACAAGGTTCAAATACAGAGGGTTCACCACAAGGGCAAACACAGAGGGTTCACCACAAGGAGCAAATACAGAGGAGTCACCGCAAGGGGCAAATACAGAGGAGTCACCACAAGGAGCAAATACAGAGGAGTCACCACAAGGAGCAAATACAGAGGGGTCACCACAAGGGCAAATACAGAGGGTTCACCACAAGGAGCAAATACAGAGGGGTCACCACAAGAAGCAAATACAAAGGGGTCACCACAAGGAGCAAATACAGAGGGGTCACCACAAGGAGCAAATACAGAGGGGTCATCGCAAGGGGCAAGTACTACAGAGGAGTCACCGCAAGGGGCAAATACAGAGGGGTCACCACAAGGTGCAGGTCCAGAGCGGTCACTACAAAGTGCAAACCATTCATCAACTCAAAAAATAGAAAGGCCAAATTACACTTTGCCAAAAAACATTTAAAGAAGTTGTCCAGTTCTGGAAAAGCAGCAGATGACATGAGACTAAAATCAACCTGCAGTAGAATGATGGAAGAAGAAAGTGTGGAGAAGGCTTGGAGCAGCTCGTGATGCAGAGCACAGCACATGCTATGTAACACATGGTGGAGGCGGTGTGCTGGCTGGGCATACAGGGCGTCCAATGGCCCTGGAGCGCCAATGGTTATTGATGATGTGACTGAAGACAGACGGATGAATTCTGAAGTTACAGGGTGATGCTTTCTGCTCAGATTCTGCCACAGGCAGCAAGGTTGATTCTAGAGTCGCTGGCAGAACCTGGACCAGAACCATCTATTTATATAATCCGCAGTTTGGAATTCGGGCACTGTAGCCGAATCCCAGAATGCTTTGCGCCACTGCGAGCGATGACGCGTAGCGTCATCGCGAGAAGCAGCCGCAGTGCACCTCCGGGACAACAACCCCCACACACAGACACAGGAGACCCGGCCAGAGAGAGAGGGAGAGGAGCTCCGGCCCCGCACACTCCATCCCCCGGGACAGCAACCACCACACACAGCAGCTGACAGCCGCAGCCGCACTGCACCTCCCGGAGAACTACCCCCCCCCCCGCCTGCACACCCCCGCCAGCCATACACCCCCGCCAGCCGTAGATCCCCCCCCCACCTCTCCTGCTGCTCCGGCGCACTCCCGCATCTCTCTCTGCTCCGATCATCTTCACTACAAGGCTAAAGGACCTTTGGTGATGTCAAAGTCATGTGATCATTCACATGACTCAGACATCACTTCAGGCCCTCTATTAATCGATCAGAGCTGGGAAGAAGGGTAAGAAGCCACAGAGGGGCCAGGGCGAGTTAAGACACTGCAGGGGCAAATAGAGCCCAGGGGAAACGGGGGGGGGGAGCCCATTCTGCCCCTCTACAGTCTACCCCTGCTCTGCTTCGGCCCCACACCCTGCACCTCCCCCACACATAGCAGCTGAGAGACAGAGAGGAGATCCGGGAGAGACACACCACAGGGGACACAAATCCCCCCACACACAGGACGACTAACCAGCAGCACAACATACACATATACATACATACACTATATATACATACATACACTATATATACATATACACTCTATATACATACATACACTCTATATACATATACACTCTATATACATACATACACTCTATATACATACATACACTCTATATACATACATACACTATATATACATACATACACTATATATACATATACACTCTATATACATACATACACTCTATATACATATACACTCTATATACATACATACACTCTATATACATACATACACTCTATATACATACATACACTCTATATACATACATACACTCTATATACATACATACACTATATATACATACATACACTATATATACATATACACTCTATATACATACATACACTCTATATACATATACACTCTATATACATATACACTATTTCAACACACACATATAGATATAGAGTATCTACACATACCTTATATACACATAAATATATTGATATACTGTATATACACATAGATACACACTATATACACATATATATATATATTGATATATACTGTATATAAACACATACACATATACATATAGCGTATATACACATATATACATACATGCACATATACAGTCTATACACACATATATAGATATACAGTATATACACAGATATATATACACTATATACATATATACATATACAGTATATACACATCTATACATATATATATACATATACTGTATCTACACATACACTTAGATATACACTATATACACACAGATACATATACACTATATACACATATATACATAGATGTACATATACAGTATATACACACATATATACATACACAGTATATACACACAGATACATATACATATACAGTATTTTCACATATATAGATGTAGTTATAGTTTATATACACATATATAGAGATATATAGTATGTACACATATCGCTATACAGTATATACACATATATAACATACATATACAGTATATACACACACATACATATACAGTATATACACTATATACACACATATTGATAGATACACAGTATATACACATACATAGATATACAGTATATACACATATACATAGATATACAGTGTATACTCACATATAGATATACAGTATATACACAGACATACACTATATACCCACATATACATATACACTATATACACAACACATATATAGATATACAGTATATACACATATATATATACAGTATATACACATATACACACAGATATATATATACAGTATATACACATATATAGATAGCTGTACATATACTGTATATACACATATATAGA
Source organism: Allobates femoralis (assembly GCA_033576535.1). Lineage (NCBI taxonomy): Eukaryota > Metazoa > Chordata > Amphibia > Anura > Aromobatidae > Allobates > Allobates femoralis. Next base: position 20,731,902 of record JARQOC010000003.1, read on the forward strand.
TAGATGTACATATACAGTTTATACACATATCTACTTATATAATCACCAGTTTGGGATTCGCCCGTTGAAGCCGAATCCCATAATCCTTTGTGGCACTGCGAGCGATGACGCTTGCGTCATCGCGAGCCGCACCCACACTACCTCCCACCACCGCCATCCTGCCAACCCTTGGCCCCGCCACGAAGTCGACGCTGCCCGGATGCCGCCGGTGCCTTCCGCCCCTCGCTCACCGCTGGGGCCTCGCTGCTGCTGGACTTGCCGTGTAGGGCCTGTGGCCGCCTGCCGCAACCCACTGAAGTCGTCCTGTGCTCGGCGCCAGCCAATGGGAGTGAGCGGGGCATCTCTGCCTCCAAAGCCTCACACGCCCCACTCACTCCCATTGGCCGCCGCCGCCCCTGCAAGCGGATTGGACTCGGCGTCCTGGACCAATCGGATGCCCCTCCAGCCCAGAGCCGCTTCTTTACTCACCCTCCAGCCCAGAGCCGCTTCTCTCCTCACCCCTCCACCCCAGACCCGCTTCTCTCCTCACCCCTCCAGCCCAGAGCCGCTTCTCTCCTCACCCCTACAGCCCAGAGCCGCTTCTCTCCTCACCCCTCCAGCCCAGAGCCGCTTCTCTCCTCACCCCTCCAGCCCAGAGCCGCTTCTCTCCTCACCCCTCCCACCCAGAGCCACTTCTCTCCTCACCCCTCCACCCCAGAGCCGCTTCTCTCCTCACCCCTCCAGGCCAGAGCCGCTTCTCTCCTCACCCCTCCAGCCCAGAGCCGCTTCTCTCCTCACCCCTCCCGCCCAGAGCCACTTCTCTCCTCACCCCTCCACCCCAGAGCCGCTTCTCTCCTCACCCCTCCAGGCCAGAGCCGCTTCTCTCCTCACCCCTCCAGTCCAGAGCCGCTTCTCTCCTCACCCCTCCAGGCCAGAGCCGCTTCTCTCCTCACCCCTCCGCCACAGAGCCGCTTCTCTCCTCACCCCTCCGCCACAGAGCCGCTTCTCTCCTCACCCCTCCGCCACAGAGCCGCTTCTCTCCTCACCCCTCCGCCACAGAGCCGCTTCTCTCCTCACCCCTCCACCACAGAGCCGCTTCTCTCCTCACCCCTCCACCACAGAGCCGCTTCTCTCCTCACCCCTCCAGCCCAGAGCCGCTTCTCTCCTCACCCCTCCACCCCAGAGCCGCTTCTCTCCTCACCCCTCCAGGCCAGAGCCGCTTCTCTCCTCACCCCTCCAGCCCAGAGCCGCTTCTCTCCTCACCCCTCCGCCACAGAGCCGCTTCTCTCCTCACCCCTCCGCCACAGAGCCGCTTCTCTCCTCACCCCTCCGCCACAGAGCCGCTTCTCTCCTCACCCCTCCGCCACAGAGCCGCTTCTCTCCTCACCCCTCCACCACAGAGCCGTTTCTCTCCTCACCCCTCCACCACAGAGCCGCTTCTCTCCTCACCCCTCCAGACCAGAGCCGCTTCTCTCCTCACCCCTCCACCCCAGAGCCGCTTCTCTCCTCACCCTCCAGCCCAGAGCCGCTTCTCTCCTCACCCCTCCACCACAGAGCCGCTTCTCTCCTCACCCCTCCAGCCCAGACCCGCTTCTCTCCTCACCCCTCCAGGCCAGAGCCGCTTCTCTCCTCACCCCTCCAGGCCAGAGCCGCTTCTCTCCTCACCCCTCCACCACAGAGCCGTTTCTCCCCTCACCCCTCCACCACTGAGCCGGTTCTCTCCTCACCCCTCCACCACTGAGCCGCATCTCTCCTCACCCCCCCACTGAGCCGCTTCTCTCCTCACCCCTCCATCACTGAGCCGCTTCTCTCCTCACCCCTCCACCACCAAGCCGCTTCTCTCCTCACCCCTCCACCACAGAGACGCTTCTCTCCTCACCAACCCACCACAGAGCCGCTTCTCTCCTCACCCCTCCACCACAGAGCTGCCTCTATACTCTGCTACCCACACAGCCGCCTCTATACTCTGCTACCCACAGAACCGCCTGTATACTCTGCTACCCACAGAGCCGCCTCTATACTCTGCTACCCACAGAGCCGCCTCTATACTCTCCTACCCACACAGCCGCCTCTATACTCTGCTACCCACAGAGCCCCCTCTATACTCTGCTACCCACAGAGCCGCCTGTATACTCTGCTACCCACAGAGCCGCCTGTATACTCTGCTACCGACAGAGCAACCTGCATACTCTGCTACCGACAGAGCAGCCTGCATACTCTGCTACCGACAGAGCAGCCTGCATACTCTGCTACCCACAGAGCCGCCTCCATACTCTGCTACCCACAGAGCCGCCTGTATACTCTGCTACCCACACAGCCGCCTCTATACTCTGCTACCCACAGAGCCGCCTCTATACTCTGCTACCCACAGAGCCCCCTGTATACTCTGCTACCCACAGAGCCGCCTGTATACTCTGCTACCCACAGAACCGCCTGTATACTCTGCTACCCACAGAGCCGCCTGTATACTCTGCTACCCACAGAGCCGCCTGTATACTCTGCTACCCACACAGCTGCCTGCATACTCTGCTACCCACAGACCCGCCTGCATACTCTGCTACCCACAGAGCCCCCTGTATACTCTGCTACCCACTGACCCGCCTGTATACACACAATTCATTTCACCGCTCTCCCGATGCAATTGCATCGGGCCTTTTTACTAGTCCACCATATTAGCCACATCTTGTCCTTTGGCTGAGGCCGCCTCTTTGTATGCCACTGCCATGTGAATCTCTATGAACAATTATTATCATCTACCATTTTTTCTCTTCCAGAATTACGCTGCTATGAAACTGGTGAAGCCGTTCAGTTAAACTACAGCCGAGTGAGTGTGTGCTGACTACTACTGTGCACAACCTGGAACCTCAGTCCCGGAGACCCCCGTGACACTGCTGTGCGGAGTGTATCATAGACATAAGCCTGCCTACACCGATATCACATCATCTCGTGGACTACAAGTATCTATATCGTGCAAGCCTCTCTGCATCGCAAATGATTGACAACCGCCATTTCACCATCCATATATGTGGGACTGGGATGGATGGACTGATACATCTAACATTTCTTAGTAAACTATTGAATTTTTCTGTAATGATGTAGACCCTTGTAGAGGGTGTAGGCAATAGCTCCAAGGCCTTGGTGGAAACACTGAACCATGGTCCGCCGTCTACTTGCCAACATGTCCCATCATTTATGATGAAGTCATTTTGCCTTGTATCTATATACAGATTACAGGTGGAAGTATTTATATTAGTTCATCAATACATAGTAACTTTTCATTGCAGCAGTTCTTGACGCCTTTGCCCCCCACGAGTCTCTATAGTTAAAGCTATATGGTGAACAAGATTTAGTTTGAGAAAAAAATTATACTATAAGGCTGCAGTCAACTCTAAAATTAATGTTCTTTGATAAGAAATATGTGTAAGAGCGGCCAACTTCATTGGGTAGTGCCCAATGACGTGTATCTCCACCAATGTGGCTACCATGAGGTTAGTGTCCGACTCGACCGCTAAACATTTATGATGTGACTGAGATCAGTGTATCTGATGATGGTAATACAAAGACCAGTATCCAACATTGAACTTGATCTTCCGCCTATAAACTAGAAATACTTCACCGATTGACATGCCGGGGATGGCCAACATCAAGCATCCTGCTCTCAGTTCTTCCTTGAGATAAAGACCTGAGTAATTTGGGACAGATTGATTGCTTGTGATTCAAAGTCCGACGATCACGTAGAAAAGGCTGAAGAGTTGGCCATGAATCTTTAGGGCCAGCTTCATCCTAAATCACCCCAAACTTGATGGCACCATCCTATCCCAAGCCTCACTTTGCTTCTTAGAAATACCGGCACTCACAAATAATATCTGCTGCTTTATAATGGTGTGTCTTCATTTCATATATCATATGACAAGATTGATGTCCTTGACGCATTCCGGCCAGAGTCTTTCTCAAAAGTTAAATACCACGAGAAAGGCTCTGGTGGAACAACATCATGGACCTCAATCTTGTCCAAATTCTAAATACAATTCTAAAGCAGCAGATCTTATCCGTGAGTGCCAACCCGATGCTGTTGCACCACAGTTTGGGGAGTGCTCACCGGCGGTGAAGCCTTACTTTGCATTATCAATAAGATGTCTACGTAAATGTGGAGGTCGTTGTTGGCCTAAACTGGAGAATGACTCCAGAAACTCAACTTTTCCATAGCTGAATCTTCCATCTTTCTTATGACATGATTCAGCACTTATTATTATAGCAAATATGAACACACTGTCGATTGTTTCCGAAGCCTTTACAGCATGCGTTTCTTCAGATTTTATATTTCCTTGACTGTGCCTTGTACGCGGTGCCAGTCTACCTGCCATGCTTAGCTCCCATTATACACATCGTAATGGCTTTATACCTCGATTAGTACATGTATTGATGCAGTTTGCTGTGTCTAGTTCATTTCAGCTACAATGGCTGTTGCGATATCTCAGGAAGGAGTTGTGATTTGCTGATATGATTAGTATTATTCTATTTTGTACATTTTCATGTGCCTTTTTGCTGCACTTTACAAGGATGTTTTAATCTTAAAGTTCTTCCATAAGGTCTTTACATATATAGACTGTCAGTCAAAGACACATCAGCAATACAAAAAAAAGGGAATTTTTATCAATTTTATTGTTTCTATAGACATGTGGTTTGTTAGCAGTTCCTAATAAAAAGACCTTCTAGATCTCCAGATAAGATCAGTCAAAATGAGTTGATTGGACCCTCGGAGGAGCTTGACTTGATTACCGAGTACAATGGAAGTCAATGGGAAAGTCGGACATTTTTCCGTCCAAGCATCCGACCTGCACGTTTTAGCCAGTTTAGCAGTGCTCACTCATCACTAGTCCATGTTTAAAGGGGTTATCCACTACTAGGTCAACCCCTTCTGATTCCACTTGTTTCCCCTACTAAAAATAAAAGACCCTATACCCACCTCCCGTGATGCCGCTGTTCCAGCGCTGTTGGTAACCGGGGTTCAGGGCTCACGTGACATACTGACGTCATGGGAGCCCTGCGTTCAATCACCGCCGGCATCTGTCTCCCCGTCTTCACACCAAATGAGTTAATCAACAGGAAGTGATGCACACCTGTCGCTCACTTCCTGTTGATGGTTCATTCGGTCCAAAGGCGGGGAGAAAGATGCCGGTGGTGATTGGACTCGGGGATCGCATGACATCACAATGTCATGTAAGTCCCGAACTGTGGTTACCGACACACGGGAGGTGACTATAACGTCTTTTATTTTCAATGGGGTAAACAATTGGAATTGGAAAGGGGTTGTCATAGTTGTGGACAGCCCCTTTAAGATTCCAAGTCCATCCCAAGATTTCAGGAATAAAAAAAAAAAAATCACTCATCAATTAAGTTAGATTAATCCAAATTGTGTATCAAATTACGACATCAATATCATCAGAATAACCTGATTCGAGTTTCGCCTTCATCTGTTTTCACGACGTCAACAAATCACATCGGCCTGACTTGAGGTTCTCAAGAGGTTTCATCAAAGTGAGATCAGCCTGACTCGGGTTTCACCTGCCCTTTCTTCTGGTATATCAACACATTTCCGGTAGATGATCCTGACAGTTTTACCCACAGCTTCTTTCTGGGCATCAAAAATGTGTGACATTTACATTTTGCCTTTAGCTTCTTACAGGGCACAAACAAAGTTGGATCCTCCCAATTGTATTTTTCTGGGGCTTCAACAAAGTCCAGTCTTTATGATTCTATTGGGATGAAACTAAAAGGAAGAAGATACAGATTAGACATTAGGACACTTCTTATGTCAGAGACACCCAAATACTCACCACACTGGTTTGCCGCTGAAGGGCACAGAGTTTTCAGGCATCCTCCCCTGTTGGGAGGTGCCTGTTCAACATGTCTACTTAGTTGCTATTCCTTTAGATAGTTGCCAGGTCCCCCTTGCCATGTGCCTAGTTTCTGCATACTTACCTGTGTCTGTGCCCTATTCCAGCCAGTGCCTGCCAGTCACCACCAGTCTCAGCAATCTGCTGTGCCTGCCAAGTAAGACTGTACAAGATACGGAAGTGCGAAAAGGGTCTTATCCTCAATAAACCATGCACAATTTAATTGTTGCTGCTCACCTGGTTAGGTTGTGTGACCCACAACCAGATTATGAGGCATGTAATGGTTTCTGCAGAATCCAAAAAACCACATATACAAGGTGGTCACAGAAAAACGAATGGATATAATGTATATGAAATCCACAATGCCGTGAAATGAACAGGACCAAAGGGTTATCAGGATCAAAATAAGGATTTGAATAAAGCCACCAATCTAGATCCTGATAACTCTTTGATCCTGATCATTTCACGGCAGCGTGGATTGTCCACTTATATATTCATATGTTTTCCTGTGCCTGCCAGTCATGCCAGCCTCGGCTAACTTCAGTTCCTCCATGTGCCTGCCATTCACCTCCAGCCTCTGCCATGTGCTGTGCCTGCCAGTCACCTCCAGCTCTGCATCTGCTTGCCTCCAGCCATCACCAGTCTCTGCCATCTGCTGTGCCTCCAAGCCCTGCCATTCATCACCAGTCTCTGCCATCTGCTGTGACTCCAAGCCCCTGCCAGTCATCACCAGTCTCTGCCATCTGCTGTGCCTCCCAGCCCCTGCCAGTCATCACCAGTCTCTGCCATCTGCTGTGCCTCCAAGCCCCTGCCAGTCATCACCAGTCTCTGCCATCTGCTGTGCCTCCAGCCCCTGCCAGTCATCACCAGTCTCTGCCATCTGCTGTGCCTCCCAGCCCCTGCCAGTCATCACCAGTCTCTGCCATCTGCTGTGACTCCAAGCCCCTGCCAGTCATCACCAGTCTCTGCCATCTGCTGTGCCTCCCAGCCCCTGCCAGTCATCACCAGTCTCTGCCATCTGCTGTGCCTCCAAGCCCCTGCCAGTCATCACCAGTCTCTGCCATCTGCTGTGCCTCCAAGCCCCTGCCAGTCATCACCAGTCTCTGCCATCTGCTGTGCCTCCAAGCCCCTGCCAGTCATCACCAGTCTCTGCCATCTGCTGTGCTCCCAGCCCCTGCCAGTCACTCCCAGCCTCTGCCATGTGCTGTGCCTCCCTGCCCCTGCCAATCACGGTCAGCCTCTACTATCTGCTTTGTACCACTGCCTGCCAGTTACCTCCAGCCTCTACTATCTGCTTTGTACACTGTGCCTGCCAGTTACCTCCAGCCTCTGCCATCTGCTGTGCCTCCCAGCCCCTGCCAGTCATCACCAGTCTCTGCCATCTGCTGTGACTCCAAGCCCCTGCCAGTCATCACCAGTCTCTGCCATCTGCTGTGCCTCCAAGCCCCTGCCAGTCATCACCAGTCTCTGCCATCTGCTGTGCCTCCAAGCCCCTGCCAGTCATCACCAGTCTCTGCCATCTGCTGTGCCTCCCAGCCCCTGCCAGTCATCACCAGTCTCTGCCATCTGCTGTGCCTCCCTGTCCCTGCCAGTCATCACCAGTCTCTGCCATCTGCTGTGCCTCCCTGTCCCTGCCAGTCATCACCAGTCTCTGCCATCTGCTGTGCCTCCCAGCCCGTGCCAGTCACCTCCAGCCTCTGCCATGTGCTGTGACTCCCTGTCCCTGCCAATCACGGTCAGCCTCTACTATCTGCTTTGTACACTGTGCCTGCCAGTTACCTCCAGCCTCTACTATCTGCTTTGTACACTGTGCCTGCCAGTTACCTCCAGCCTCTGCCATCTGCTGTGCCTCCCAGCCCCTGCCAGTCATCACCAGTCTCTGCCATCTGCTGTGCCTCCCAGCCCCTGCCAGTCATCACCAGTCTCTGCCATCTGCTGTGCCTCCCAGCCCCTGCCAGTCATCACCAGTCTCTGCCATCTGCTGTGCCTCCCAGCCCCTGCCAGTCATCACCAGTCTCTGCCATCTGCTGTGCCTCCCAGCCCCTGCCAGTCATCACCAGTCTCTCCCATCTTCTGTGCCTCCCAGCCCCTGCCAGTCATCACCAGTTTCTCCTATCTACTGTGACTCCCTGTGCCTGCTCGTCTCTGCCAACATCTGCCATCCATGCTCCTGTGCTAGTCTTCATCCTGTGGTGCCAGCTGCTGAGGTGCTGTGATCCCATGGGGCTGCCTCCTGTGAGCACAAGCCTATCTCTATCACGTGTGGCTTTAATGAAGTCCCGGTGGCCGCTCAGGTCTGGGATCGGTACCTTTGGTGTAATGGATTCACATTTTCCCGGGCACGTCTTGCGTTTCTCTCTTCGCTTCCTCTGGATCTTTTTCTAAGTCGGATCAGTTGAATTCAAGCTTTCCTCCCTCGGCTTCTTCCGGGACATCAATGAAAACAACAATATGCCTTGATTTGTGAGTGTAAATAGTTTTCACTTAAATTCCCTCTGATCATAGAGAAACTCTTCTGTGATACATCTTTCTTCTATTTCTCTTATTAGATTATATAACCAAAAAGACATGTAGTGAGGATTTGCTTTTGGCCGAATTCTATAGAGATTTTATTCCTGGAGCCTGGGATGGTCTTAGACTCCTGACCCTTGATGTAGCGGTAGGGATAGAGGATTTCCAGGATGCAATGTGGCATTGTATAGCTGAAGTCCCTTAGGGTACCTTTACACGCGGCTACATTTCTAGGGTGGCTACAGGTAACTTACTGGTTGCAGTGAAATCATGGAGACATTATTCCATTTGTACACAGCAACAAGATAGAACCTTGTCTCCATGATTTCACTGCAGCCAGTAAGTTACCTGTAGCCACCCTAGAAATGTAGCCGCGTGTAAAGGTACCCTTACAATGCCACAACTAGAGACTAGTGCGCGAACCTTTCAATATTCGAGTTCGGTTGCCGAATGAACCCATGGATGTTTAGGTTCCAAGGCGCTGGTCGGGATCCAAACTTGACCCCAGACATCACTGATTGGATGTTCGTCTCACCGCCCACATACAGCCAGCCGTGAGCAAAACACTTCCGGGGTGGGAGGGTGTTTTTTTTTTAACGGTCAACACGCTACAGCAGGAAACTCAGATTTTACCCTTCCCCACCCCGTGCAAGCTGATCACGCAGAGCAAGCGGCTTGCACTGGGCAGCGTATTAAGCATGCCAGAGCACGGCGCTGAACACTCTTGCACTTTGCACATGCAGATTACCCGAACTCCAACCCCGAACACAGTGTCTGGCGATATGTCCGGAAGGATAGGTGAGTTCCAAATATTGAGTATTGAGAGTATTGAGAGATGCTCCGGTAAACTTTTCATCCTCCGCCTCCACTCATACAACTGAGGTGTGTGGAAACTCTAATATAATCTGGTATTTCAGAAAATTGCTTATAATCTCAGAATGTCGCTAGGCAGTCTAAAATGTGACCGTGCATCAGTATTATGTGTCATTTGTGTTTGTTTTCTTATATTGGAAGAATTTTGGGGATGTTGATCCCTAAGATGATATCAGTTGATTTCTTTCTTTTTTTGCCAAAAAACGCCTTATACAGTATTGCACTGAAGTCCCTTTATCTCAGTGATAACAGGGATGAGAAATAACATTGATCAAAATCAGGAACACTATGTGAATGCAATAAAGTGGATTAAAATCTCTGTAATTAAGGAGAAATATTTGGCTTTTTGTTCTTTGTGTACGGGGGAGGGGGAGTTTTAATAGTCAAATCAGGAGTGCAATGAACTCTGAATGCTAAAGATTAGTAGTAGCCACCTGTCACGCACACCTAGGCAGGAAAACCTCAGTCACTCTGTAGCCACTCCTCCACCCAACTGGTTCCTGTACAGACTAGTACTCCAACTGTGCTGTTCCTAAATCCCTAGCCACAGCACTAGAAGATGACTGCTCCAGTCTTGCTTCTTGACAATCTGTTGAGATGATAGTAACATAGTTTTTTACGTTAAAGGTCTTTAAATCCATCTAGTTCAACCCATAGCCTAGGAGGTATCATGTACCTCCTAAAGAACCAGGAGAGAGGTTGCTAAGTACAACAACTGCAACGATGCAAGCATACAGAAGAATACAATACAACTGTGACTGTAAGGTAGAAGGGACAGTGTGTGTAAGGTAGAAGGGATTCAATGTCCCCAAGATTGACTTTGAAGACTGGGATGCCTGGGTCATGTACCTTGCTAGGCTCCTGGAAATGACTCACCTAGATGTCCCACTCCCCCTAAAGGAAGTGAAGGGGTCTGAAAGCAAGGAAGCACATAGGAAACCCAGGCAAGGCAACAGATATAGCAGGGTTTTGTTAGATCTCTAGATAGAAGCTTCAGTACTACAAAAGCAACAACAACACAACTTAACAGCGAGCTCCTCCACAGGAATAAATACAAGTTTTAAGTCCGGCAAACAAAGGATAAGGTCAGATGAGTGGAGATATAGCAGATGTGGAGGGTAATCACAAGCTACAGGTGAAGGCTAAGAGAATACTCATCATTGTTTAAACGCTGAGACATTCTCACCTCTGGTCTCCCAGAGGTGACAACAGGATGCCATACACTCATGACACCAACTAGAACAAGACACAAAAAATGTATTCTACCCTCTTTCTTCTATTCCACCATACAAGTTTTAAGTCCGGCAAACAAAGGATAAGGTCAGATGAGTGGCGATATAGCAGATGTGGAGGGTAATCACAAGCTACAGGTGAAGGCTAAGAGAATACTCATCATTGTTTAAACGCCGAGACATTCTCACCTCAGGTCTCTCAGAGGTGACAACAGGACGCCATACACTCATGACACCAACTAGAACAAGACACAAAAAATGTATTCTACCCTCTTTCTTTTATTCCACCAGATGCCAAGAAACAAAAATATTTTAATTTCTCCCAGCTGGAGATCAAAGATCATTTCAGACCTACTAGAAAATAAAACACTCTTATCTATTCTACCCATTGCATGCCTCAGTGCCACCTACCAAACATACTAGGAATGCAGGAATTTAGAGAGTTATTCCCAAAAATAAGTCACCCATTACCAACAGAATAGGGGCGGCATCACGCTGAACATTGACCACTCAGCTATATCTGACAGTTCCATAGACAATGAATGGACGGAGGCCACACATGTGCACTTTCACTTCATTCCGGAAAGGACTGCACATCCCTGATCTCAAGGTCGCTGGGAGCTCCAGTGTACGTACCTCTAGTGATCTGAATGTTATCTCTTATCCTTTATTTTACTAATAAATCTATCAGAGAAGGAAAAATAAGGGCACTCATCCATAAATTGTGCAGTCACCTTTATTCCAGATCCATTATCCAGGTGACAGGGTGGGGAGTGGAGAAGTGGAGAGCGGTGGACAACGGCCCATTTCATGCTTGTCTGGCACTTCAACTGGACCAGGCACGAAACGGGCCGTTGTCCACCGTTCTCCACTCCCGTCGTTGTCACCAGTACAATGGATCTGGAATAAAGGTGACTGTTTGAACAATTTATGGGTGAGTGCCCTTATTTTTCCTTCTCTGATGGATATGTTATAATGGACTTTCTGAAGTGAGTACACCCAGTGCACTCGCACAGTGCCAGATCTGTCGGTGCATATAAAAGGGTCCTTTACGTCTGCAGTGGTGCCCAGCTTATTTTTCTTATTAAGAGACTGTCCTTTATTTTACTGTTGACCTAAATATACTTTGCTGGGAATATAATCCATTTAACCACCCTCTAGACATCAGGGAGCATAATCCATTCATTGACCCTGTAGAATGCAGGAAACACCTGGTATCCAGGAATACTCTTTATTATGCATTTACGTACCCCAACATGGGTAAAGGAGGAATAGAACCAATCTCACTGCAGCCACACCCACAGCCTACTGGTTCCTGTACAGACTAGTATCCCTAGCTGCATAACACCCTAATGGTTCCTGCACAGACTGGTATACAACAACTTGAATCTGTCTACCTAGAACAGAGGTTCCCAACACCTGTCCTCAATGCACACCAACAGTGCAGGTTTTCAGGGTTTCCTTAGTATTGCACAGGTGATAATTGAATTACCTGCACTGGGGATGATTCCAATTTCTAAGGAAATCCTGAAAACCTGCACTGTTGGTGTGCCTTGAGGACTGGAGTTGGGAACCTCTGACCTAGAAACACTGGTAAGTTGTATTTTGTAAGAAAATAAATCTTCTAGAATGGTCGAGCCGATCACGGAGCTGAATCCAATAGAAAATGCCTGGAAGGATCTCAGAGTTCATAGAAGGATCCACAGGATCTGCAGGAGGTGAAGAGTGTTGGTGTGGAAGAATGGTCCAAAATCCACCTGAGCAATGCAGAGACCAGTGTCTCCATACAGGAGGCGTCTGGAGCTTCATCACCAACAAAGACAATAGTACGAAGTATTAAATCTCAGTAAGCGTGTTCAATACTTTTTCACGACATAATTTCTCATTATTAATTATCACTTAATTTATGGATATATGATGTGATTTATTTGCCTGTGTGGATTGGATGGGTTGTTACTGACATCTGGTAACAGATTTATCAATAGCACCAGGGCGGACCGACATCCCCGGGGGCCCTGGTGCAGGAGAGGACCGGGTGGGGGAAGGGAGGTGCTACTGGCCGTCGGCACGGCCCGGGGGTAGGGGGGTGCTGCTGGGAGCCGCGGTGCTCTCCTACCTTGTGTAGGAGCCGGAGGGGCAGAGGAGGGGAGGGGCGGGATCAGGCAAGGGAAGCTGGAAGCTCTCTGCTCCCCTTGCCTGACCCTCCTCTCCTTTGACAGCGGCTTGCGGGGGTCGGCTGAGGGCCCCCTCCAGGCTTGAAGGGGCCCCCTAGCCGGTAGGGGCCCTGGTGCAGCTGCACCAGCTGCACCTTGGTAGTTCCACCCCTGAATAGCACCTTTAGATGTATATTTACTTGGAAAATTGGCGACGTGGTCAATACATATTTGCCCCACTGTATGGTGTCCTATTCTACATTACTGACAATGAAGAAGCACTTTTAAGTCACATCATCCATGACCTACAAAACTAAGTTGACAGCTGTGTGATTTGCAGACAAACTACAGTTTTAAAGTCTGGACACAAATATGTTTGATCCCAGAACGTAGAAAGACTTAATTTTCTAAAATAACCCTAATTCTACTATAAACTGAATGCAAAGATATTGAAATGTTATTTTGGAGTATTCGGGATGGTCATAACACAGCTATTTCCCCATTAGGACTGAATTACTCGCGTCTCGGGCAGTAGTAAACTCCGCTCGTCTCCGCTAACAATAGCACAAAATTACCGTGGTTTCCATCGACATGTTAATGGAGACCTTTAAAAAGCTTTTCAGTGAATCATTTAAATTTCAGATCCAGAAATGCACAATTATGTGAGTATGGGATAGATTAGATCCTTGGCTCCAAGGGAACAAAACATTTTCATTGATATTTAAATGAGTTTCCGCAAATCTCCAAGACAAAACCGACAGCCCTAGTTTAAAGGGGACGTATGGTCGTATCCTTGATTCCCGGTAGGGTGGTTCTCTGTGGAAAGCAGTAATGATCTGTGTATGAGTTATTATTATTAGTTGAGGGCCTACAGCTCGATCTGAAGCCGTGGCGACTTGATAGATGAACGTTCTGTAGCAATTTCGATCTTGTGCAGCCTAGATGGGTCCACCAGGGTGTTCTCCAAGCTTAGATAGGTCCACCAGGGTGTTCTCCAAGCTTAGATAGGTCCATCAGTGTCTTCTCCAAGCCTAGATAGGTCCACCAGGTGTTCTCCAAGCCTAGATAGGTCAACCAGGGTGTTCTCCAAGCCTAGATAGGTCCATCAGTGTCTTCTCCAAGCCTAGATAGGTCAACCAGGGTGTTCTCCAAACCTAGATAGGTCCACCAGGGTGTTCTCCAAACCTAGATAGGTCAACCAGGGTGTTCTCCAAACCTAGATAGGTCAACCAGGGTGTTCTCCAAACCTAGATAGGTCCACCAGGGTGTTCTCCAAGCCTAGTTTGGTCCACCAGCGTGTTCTCCAAACCTAGATAGGTCAACCAGGGTGTTCTCCAAGCCTAGATTGGTCCACCACGGTCTTCTCCAAGCTTAGATAGGTCCACCAGGGTCTTTTCCAAGCCTATATAGGTTCACCAGGGTATTCTCCAAACCTAGATTGGTCCATCAGTGTCTTCTCCAAGCCTAGATAGGTCCACCAGGGTCTTCTCCAAGCCTGGATAGGTCCACCAGGGTCTTTTCCAAGCCTAGATTGGTCCATCAGGGTCTTCTCTTCCATTATCTTGACATATCAAGCCATTGAGTTGCTGGCCTTCCTCTTCCCCTTGTTCCTTCTATTCATCGTCCTCCAGTGATTTCTCTCCTCGTATTATGTGTAGACAAGTCCTAGCTTGGTGATTCTGGCTTGATTTGTTCCAGAATTGATGTTTACTTCTTGCTATCCATAGTATTGATAACATCCTTCTAGAGCTCCGCATTTCGAAGGCATTCATTCTTCTGTTTGGATCCTTTATTGTCCAGGTCTCACTTCCATATGTTACAACAGAAAACAACAGACTATATACAAGCCGTGTCTTCATCACCAGTGAAATGTTCCTTGATGTGAAGACCTCGTCCAGTGACTTCATTGTTGGTTTGCCCATATCTATTCTCCTATTGACTTCCGGTGTCGTCATTGCATCTTGAGTGATCATTGATCCGAGTAGGTTAAAGTCCTTTACCATCTCCAGTTCATCGCCTTCCATCTAACGTGTCCTGGTCATACATGGCAGTAGTCAGTATCTTGTCTCTTGTCTATCATTTCGAGCTTCACTTGACATTCTGTAATAAGTCTCATTATATCATTAAGTAATGTGTGTCATTTGCTTATTAAGACTGTTGAAGATACTTCCACCAATTGATTCTTTTATTTATGTGAGTACATATTGTGATAATGTGGTGATTATGATGTAATTCATAAAATATTACAAGTGCTCTCCTGTCCAATTTTATGACAGCACCGGCAATGAAAAGTAGACACCAGACACACAGAGTCACTGTACACCCTTCCTTGGTCAGACCCAAGCTCCAAGTGTCTGTTTATTATAATAGACCTGAGGTTTTGTTCAGTAAGGGGCTCGGCCAGCCCTACTCAGATGTATTCATTGGTCAGTGGGTTAGTCCATGGGCGGATTCATGAGGTCATCAGGGGGTGTGGTCTTGATCGGGTATGTCCAGGTAATGTGGCTCTGTGATTGTCTCTTCCTGACTCCACTCGTGATTGGTCAGTCTTCCCTGGACTCCAGCTTCGGTGATTGGTCAGTCTTCCCTGGACTCCAGCTTCGGTGATTGGTCAGTCTTCCCTGGACTCAGCTCGGTGATTGTTATCTCCCGGGACTCATCTGCTCTCAGAGCATGGTGTGATGTGCAGGAAATGGCAGCCATGTTTAAATCACAACTTATCAATGTAAAATAATACACTCTATAGATTGTTTCATCCCATGCTCTTATGTCTTAAGCTTAATTAAGTATTTGATCCTATGGCTCTCCTCAACAATTACACACAGGATCATTCATAGAAGCACAATTTCCCCAACTTTCCTTTATGGTCAAAAGCTATATGCATGGTTTCATGCGGAAGTGGTGTAACACATGATCAATGGCCGCTGCCAAGAACAATAGATACATGTTGGAACATCCATGAAAATTCCATGACGTTTTAGATCAAATTTACAATTTTTGGAATCTCAAAGTTTACAAGAATTACAAAGTTTTCGTAAAGTCTTTAAAAAGTGGCGGAGTTGGCTTTGGCCAGTTGAACAGACGCATATCTGTAATTTGAAGGTTTATGGGTGTACCAGTCATACTAAGGGAATTCATTATAAAATGTTTATGGCAGCAGTCATTCCCCTGTGTGGTCTTTCCTCAGCACCTAGCCAAATAACATGGGTGTAATATTGAAGGTGATTATGATGAGACTTTCTCCGGTGTAGACCGCAGTAACTGCTTGTCACCAATGGCTCATACCACCTCTGCTACGAGGGGATACTGCTCAATATCGCAGACACATTCATACATTTTCTCCTTTTCTTATCCTACCGGGCATGAATTTACTTGGTCGAACTCATATTTTGTGCTTAATGAACACGGGTGGTACTGTATGAAGAAGAAGACATCATCGATGTGTTAATGATGTCATGAACATTTCATAGAAGCTGAGAAAACAAAGCATGCTCATTGGTTATTCAAGTTTGAAGAAATTCTATATTTTTTGTTCTATAGGAAACATTTCTGAACAATATCGGGAAGTCATAGGTTCCAGGGTTCACTAGAAGAAATGGTTCTAAAATCATGATATATTCCATGCACCTCTCAACGATTCACTGACACATTGTCACGGGTGTGTCAGGAGGCACGGATGAGACTGTGGAGCGTTTGGCCAAACAGTCAAAATCCTAAGAAAATGTCTCTGTCGCTTTAAGAGGCATTCCCCTTTTAGTTAAAGCTGGAGGTCACTGGGACCCAGCTGATTCCTTACCTTGAGCTGCCTATATATTTCCCTTGACTCCCAGAATGCACTGCTGGTGGTAGCTCTTCAGGAGTTTCCTGGAGTCTGTTGGTTTGCTGCTTGGATCTGCTCAAGCTAAGTGTTTCTCTTCCCTCTTTGTTTGATTCCCTTGTGTGTTTCTCTAGTTGCTAGCCGGGTTGACGAGTGTTCACCAGCTCTGATCCCTGTGTAGTAGTAGTCCAGGGACAGTCAGGGAATAGGTATCCTGGCGGCGACAGTTGTGGACACTGTATAGGGACGTTAGGGGGCCAGGTGTCACCACTAATTGTTCTAGGGGGCACCATCCCTCCTTTTTGCCCTTGGCGTCAGGACCTCTCCCCCCCAGTTGTCATCCAGCGCAGGGTGTCTCACTACACCCAGCGTGACACACATCACCACCCAAAACCTGCTGCTGTGACATCTGCTTCTGTCATGACTGTATTAACCCTGTAGATGGTGCTGGTGCTACAGAAGTAAGTGTCAGAAACTCTGTTGAGTGTTGGCTCCGCCCATCCACTGAGTATTCTGGGATCTGCAGACTTCACAGTCTGACAAAGTGTGTGTGCTGTCCAGCTGAAGTCATCAACTCCTGGCTTCATCTTATTGGAAAGCACCACACCCTACTAATACCTTCAGCTTTCTGCTGGAAGCTGCCAGAAGTAGCTTTTCGTTTCCCTGACTAGTCTCCTGTCTTGTATTGGTGTTTTTTCTGTTTTACCTTTAGTCTTTTTTTTTGCTGCCTGATAAGTTTGTACCTTGCTTCCATCTTGGTTTTGACCCAGCTCCCAGACTACTCTAACCGATTCTGATTTTGTCTTGTCCTGACCTCCCAGTCTGACCCTGCCTGTCGACTATTCTTGTCTCTGGACAACAGCCCTTCTATAGGCAGCAATCTCCTGGACCCTACTGTAAATCCAGATCCCTGTATAGAGGTTAAAGGGTGTCTGGTTTTCTCAGGATTGTGCCTAGTCTATCTGAGAAAGCTTTATGTGCCTGCAGCCTCGGACAGATGTCACACTTGTGTTACTTGGTACAACCCTCCACATGATTGCAGAACTAGACCTATTTCAAAGAGTCCAAGGAATCAAAAAGCCATCCGTCACAAAAAAGTTATTGTACATATACAAAGAATCGGGAAATGCAATGTTTTTTGCCATGTAGGACGTTTTTCAAGCCATTACATGTACATCTTTTTATTGGCATGAAAACGAACCTGCCTGGCCGAAACATTGCATTTCCTTCATCTTTTTATAGTATATTGGGATCAATAGTAATAGGAAAAGATTCTGCAACTGTATGGAGGGTCGTAACAAGTTGCTTGACTCGAGTGGTGCATGGAATTTACAGTGACAAGCAAAAGGGTAACACATTTTTGAACTTTTGACTTTCAAGCTCCATATCTCTCCATCCACTAACGTTTAGAGCGTGAGACTACCTTCATTTTATAGACAATCATCATGGCTGTCTCATACATAAATGCGACTTGAAATGATTTAGAATATGATTAGTTATGCAGATTCTTGCCATGTCACTGCATTGTTACTGTTTTGTTCCTATGTACCACAAATTACAACCTGTTCTCAAATTCCGTGTGTTATTAGGATGATTCTGAAGTGAAAGGTCATTGGTTCATATTGAGGAGCCGCCATGAAGAAGATTCCCCAAGAAAGGAGAAACAGCCTCATCCGGCTCATCGATAGCGGTCTCTTATCTCAGAAAATTTTCCGACTGCATCATGTGAGGTCATGACAGGTTGAAGAATACAAGATGAAGTCCGTCCATCCATTCAGAAGCCAAGAGGTGACGTCTAGGAAAATATCAGAGTCAAAAAGTGGTCTCATCACAAGGTCGATCAGCTCCGGTGACACCCGGCAGTGGAGGCGGCTCGTCTGCTCCCTAATGGATCACAGACGTCCAGCACCGGGCGACACACGTTACACAAGTCTGGAATGGTGGCCTGAAAAGAGGTGAAGAAACCTCAACTTCAATATCGTTGTGAGACACATCGTTTCGAGTTTACAAACAAGTAACAAAAGTGAAAGATTGGAAACGGGTGATTTGGACCAATGAGATGAAAGTCAATAGATGGCGCTGATGGACGGAAGTGTGTCTGGAAGAAACAAGGGAAAAAGAGGTGAATGATCGTGAAATTGAAGGAAACCTGATTATAGGAGGATATCCCACAGCCAAAGGCGTTGGATACTTGACCAGGATGGATGATGTTCTCAATGCTGAGCTCTATGTGAGGACCCTACATGATGAGTTACTTCATACTCTTGAGTACTGAAAAGAACGACACAGTGTCCATAATACAATGACCCAAAACATACGAGAGATTGGTGAAGAAATGGTTCAATGACAATGAAGTAGAGCAGGGGCGGACCGTCACCCCCGGGGGCCCTGGTGCAGGAGATGACCGGGAGGGGTGGGGCTACTGGCCGTCGGCGCGGCCCGGGGAGGAGGGGTGCCGCTGGCGTCGGCGCGGCCCGGAAAGGGGGGGGGGTGCCGCTGGGAGCCGCAGGCGCGATGCTCTCCTACCTGGGAGCCGCGCCGGATGTCTGCTAGGGGCCGGAGGAGCAGAGGAGAGGAGGGGCGGGATCAGGCAAGGGAAGCAGGAAGCTCTCTGCTTCCTTTGCCTGACCCTCCTCTCCTCTGGCGGCGGCTTGCGGGGGTCGGCTGGGGGCCCCCCTCCAGGCTTGAAGGGGCCCCCAACCGGTCAGGGCCCTGGTGCAGCTGCACAGGCTGCATCAGTGTAGTTCCGCCCCTGAAGTAGAGGAGCCGGATTGTCCCCACAGTCCCCAGACCTCAACCCAATCCAACACTTGTGAGTAGAGGTGAAGATAAAGCTCTATACATCCCCAAGTGAGGCGACCGGTGTGCACCAACATTGGGCACATGTAGAAGAGACCTTGGAGCAGATGTTTGAATCTAATTGAGAGCTGCCCGGAAGGATTCAGCCAAAGGTGGATTTACAAAATAGTAACAAAATAATACAAATTAAAATTTAGATTTTTTTTAGGAGCAAAACAGTAACAATGTGTATCTGCATAACTAATAGGCTAAATAGCTGAAAGTCACATTTATATATGAGATAGCCAAGATGATTGTCTGTAAAATGAAGGTAGTCTCAGGCTCAGAGCTGTAGAGGATGGTGAGATATGAGGCCGGAAAGTCAAAAGTTCAAGACATTGTTACCATTGTCCTTGTCACTGTATCTTGATTTCAGAACAATTTCCTCCTTTGGACTCTGGAACCTATAACATTACAATATATTAATTGCATTATAGACTGTTCAGAAAGGTTGTCCTAAGAGTATACATGATCATTACAGACTGACCGGATGTAAAACCCTCTCGTGGTTGGATGTAATGTCATTGTGAATGAATTGTCGGTGTCAATACTTGATTCTCTGGTGGGACATTTATCCTTAGGCTTTTCTCCTTCTTTCCTATACTTGGACATGGCAAAGATTGGAAAATTTCATATGTATTTTCTCTATTGTAAGAAAAACACACATTAAAGTTCCTAATTATTTCCATTTGACGTGCTAACTTAACAAAAAACCTGTGTCTGGGGTTTTCTTTGGCTGAGGATGTTGATAAAATAGACCTAATTACACTTTTATGGTTCTTACAAGTTGTAGAGTTCAGGGTGTTGGAGGTCCTGGCAGATTATCGTTTTATCATTAAATACTTTAGCAGTATACGGGAAGTAATTGAAGGTCCAGATGAATTTCTCGTTCATTCATTCTGGCCAAATGTACCAGTAGATTTCTCTTCAGCATTTTATGAATTAATTTATTCACCTACACACGACCTTCCATCCTCTCAAGATCTCTTTCTCTATTCCCTTCTTATCTCTTCCTCCCACAACCGCATACTAGATTTCTCCCGTGCTTCCCCCATACTCTGGAACTCTCTACCCTAACACATCAGACTCTCGCCCACCATGGAAACCTTCAAAAAGAACCTGAAGACCCACCTCTTCCGACAAGCCTACAACCTGCAGAGAGCATCAGTCTACTGAACCGTCGCACGACCAGCTCTACCCTCTCCTACTGTATCCCTTGTAGACTGTGAACCCTCATGGGCAGGGTCCTCTCTCCTCCCCTACTGTATCCTCACCCATCCCTTGTAGACTGTGAGCCCTCGTGGGCAGGGTCCTCTCTCCTCACCTACTGTATCTTCACCCTTCCCTTGTAGACTGTGAGCCCTCGTGGGCAGGGTCCTCTCTCCTCACCTACTGTATCTTCACCCTTCCCTTGTAGACTGTGAGCCCTCGTGGGCAGGGTCCTCTCTCCTCACCTACTGTATCTTCACCCTTCCCTTGTAGACTGTGAGCCCTCGCAGGCAGGGTCCTCTCTCCTCACCTACTGTATCCTCACCCATCCCTTGTAGACTGTGAGCCCTCGCAGACAGGGTCCTCTCTCCTCACCTACTGTATCCTCACCCATCCCTTGTAGACTGTGAACCCTCTACTGTATTTTTCGCTTTTATAAGACGCTCCGGATTATAAAATAACCCCAAAAAGGAGAAAAATAGGGATTTTTTAAAAGTTCAAATTGGGGTCTCTCTCACTGGGCGGAGGCGCAACGATGATGGAGCGGCATCACAGGAGGCAGAGACGGTGATGCCATGGGGATGGGAGGAGGGTGTGTCATGGTGAAGTGGTTCAAGCGCTTTGACCTCCCAATGGCGGCAACATTGTGGAGGGGTCAAAGGAGGCAGGGACGCCACGGCACCGGTTAAGTGATGCCGCGAGCACGGGAGGAGCCGTTTGGATGGCATTGATGTCCCTGGGTGACGCAATAGATGTGAGGAAAATGGCTGCAGAGTCAGCGCATGAGCAGAGTGAAATCTCAAAGAGCCAAGATCCCAATCTATGCGCATGCTGCCTCCATCAAGATGGACTTTAGCAAAATGGCTGTCTATACGGTGCATGTGCAGATTGAGATCTCAGCTCTACAACATCTCAATATGCGCATGCGCTACCTCCAAAGCTATTAGAAGCAGGGTTTGTTAAAATAAGCTCTTTAATTGCCATATGCTGGATGCAAATTGTGTTGAAGGAGTCAAGGAGGTGGAGATACTCAGCAGATGAATCAAGATGGGCATTTCTTAAACTTTCTCATTAAGGCATCGCTTATTTATGAGAATAGGGGACATCTCCTCAAGCCTATTTACCATGATGTGCAGATATTGCAAGGACAAGTACATTCGGCTTTACTGCACATGTTTTATGTTATGCCTCAGGATCCGTACGGCGCTGTGTGATTGACATCCTTCTCCGCTAAACCACAGCGGATTCAGCCTCTGTTCAAGTGCTGATTATCTTTTACCTTTGTTTCATTCTTTTCAGTCAGCAGGTGTTTTCATTTATTATCTAGTCTGTCCTATCATGTTGTGGGTGCAGCTATTTATACCTTCCCCTTCCTCGTCTTCTCTGCTGGTTATACACCTAGTGGATCCTGTTTGACGTTCCAACCATACTGCTAAGAGTTTATGCCTGTCAGATAGAGACCAGCTAGGGTTAATCTCTTTTGCTGTCACATATACCTGTCCTACTCCTCGAGCCTGTTTGAACTCCTGTTCTGACAACCTTACGGTGCATGTACATTATAGAGATAAAGCAAGTACTAAAACTGCAAGACAGAATATATGTATAGAATTCAAATTGGCTTCAGATGAATAAAACCTGAATTGTCCACTTCATACAGTCTGGAGACCATAACTATTGACCAAATTGAATCAATCCCTCAGTGTTAACCTTGATGTTTCTCACATCATGATTCCACCAATAATGTGCAAACAGCCTCCATAGAAGACAGATGATTTGGTCTCTGGCACCACTTATTGGATGTAGCAATCTTAAAAGTCAATATCAAGCCTTTAACTAGCCTTGTCACATGACAGAAAACGCTGACGACACTCAGATCTACCTCTGTGGCCCAGACGTCACCTCTCTCCTGTCCAGAATCCCGGAGTGTCTATCAGCCATATCCTCCTTCTTTACCACTCGCTTCCTAACGTTCAACATGAACAAGTTCAAACTCATTATCTTTCCTCTATCTCACGCATCTTCCCTACCTGATCTATCTATCATGGTAAGTGGCATCATGCTCTTGCCTGCAACTGAAATCTCCTGCCTCGGAGTAACCCTTGACTCTGCCCTGTCCTTCAAACTCTGGTACCTCATGCCACCTTCAGCTCAAATATATTTCCAGAATCCATCCTTTAGTCAACACTCAATCTGCTGAAATGCTTGTACATGCCCTTAATCTCTCCCGCCTCGATTACTGCAACATCCTTCTCAGTGGCCTCCCTGCTAACACTCCCGCACCTCTTCAATCTCCTGTTTAATCCACCTCTCTCTTCCTTTTTCTTCTGCTTCTCCTCTCTGCAAATTTCTCCATTGGCTCCCAATTCCGTAACAAATCCAGATCAAACTACTAACACTTGTTAAAGTAGTATGGCAGTTCAGGAAACAGGTGCTCAAGTAGGGTCCTCCAACCATAATCCATGAAAAAATAGACTTGGCACACTATGCTTTGCTTATAAAAGTGAAGTTTTTATTTGTGAAGGTACTGGTAAGCAAAGGCAAGACGTTTCGGTCTTAAAACTCAGACCTTCATCAGTTGCAGTACAGGAGATGTGGAGCTGGCCACGGCATCCACCGCAAGGTATAGTGTACCTACAAAGCCATCTATAACCTGTCTCCTCCCTACATTTGAACTAATCTCCAAATATCTTCCCTTACGTAATCTCCGGTCCTCCCAAGACTTACTCTTCTTCTCGTCACTTATTTGTTCTCCACCCAATCGCCTCCAAAACTTCTCTCAAATATCCCCCATCGTCAGGAATTCTGCACTCCAACATGTCCGATTATCCACCATGCTTAGTTCTTTCAGGCGGAACATGAAAACTCATCTTACAGCTTACAATGACCCTACTGCTACCGAAACTGGTGCTCCACCACGCTACCTCGCCACCACCACCGCAGGGGCCACCCCATTACCACCGGAGCTGCCGCGTTACTACCACCATTATATATAAAATGAGCATTGCATGGCTTATAAGACTCCTTACACCAGCATGTTGGGTACAAGTAGAAATGTACCCCCCTTAAGCCCCCGTCACACGGGGCGACATCGCCGCCCATTACAGAGGCGACGTGGGGGAGTGGCCTATCGGCGGCGACATCACCCCTACGTCGCCTCATGTAATGGGGCGGTGCCGGGTGGTCACCTGGTTTCAGAGCAGTGCTCTGAAACCAGGCGACCATCATGGGGCGATGTGCACACATCGCCCCATGTAACCGGGCGCCGGCGACCTGTCAGGCGATGGGAGCCTAGGCTCCCATTATCCTGCATCACCGCTGGGGTTGCCCTACATCCCGGCGGCGATGCCGCCTGACAGTTTGCCGGCGCGGGGCTGGGGGTGTTGCCCCGTGTAAACGGGGGACGGTGACGCTGGCGGGGCACCAAAAACGTGCGCGCTCCCGCCAGTCGCCGCCGACAACTCCAGCCCCATCGCCTGGTGTGACGGGGGCTTTAGTTCACCATTAATGGCCAGTTTAGATGGCAATGTCCAGAGGTTGAGAATAAAACAAAGCAAAAGCCACCACAATCCAATAAAATATCTTGAAAACAGACAGAAGACATGAAGAACCCAGCGGACACCATGTCAGTAATGGAGGAGGAGGACTCTTGACTATATATTATTCTTTGTGCAATGTATTCTTTTGCTATGCATGTATAAATGAAGACTTAATGTTGCAAAAATTGGATATCATGTGCCTTACAGAACGTCGTTCAACCGTATGTAACATAACACTACATGCTAATTACATGCTGATTCTTGCCAAGTCTTAGGTTGACCCGCTGGCTGTGTCACGTTGATGTGGAGCAGATCGCTACTGTAGAACCTTATGGGACTGAAGGAATGCTGAGCCCGGCATCTAAGGTTACATCATAGACTCACGTAAAGTTTTATTTTTTTCTTCATTGAGTCTTAATTCATTATGTAGTTTTCTTTCAAGACCCCTTCAAGTATTCGCAGATGCCAAGATCTATAGGTCATGGTGCTACGAGTCAAGTGAGGAGGACAATGGCTCAGAAATATGAGGAATTAACAGCTTTTGCTCCAGTCGCATTTCCCGTAGAAACTTGTCAACTCTGTGAACTCGTCACACGGGATTGAGGATGACCTTTCGTCTGGCGGTTTATATTATGTTGCGCTTTGACTTTGCACTCGTGGTAAGGGTAACCCACTAATGGGAAAATGGCTTATTATAGAGATCAGTTACAACACGTGGTAACATTAGGATCAGAGAACTACAGAAAAGTCTGCTCCTTCCATTCCGATTAGCATTAATATATGCATCCTCTACGTGACCGGAGTTACTTAAAGGGGCCAATAAATGAAGAGAATGCTTCTAGTATCTCAGGTAGATTTTACATATTTCGTACTGTATCATGACTTAAAGTATAATTTTTATTTAATAATAATGTAGAGCAAGTGATTATAATAAACTTTCTAATATACTTCATTAGAAAATTCTGGTTGGTTACCATTCATAAACCTTCTACAAGGTGTCCCCACTGCACTGTGTGTGAAGCAGACTTATGTTCATTATCAGATCTGTCTTCAGGCATGTAACCATATAAGGGAGAGAGGGCGTGGTCTACACGGCTGACTGCAGCTGGTGAGGAAACAATGTATCAGAGTACAGAGCTAAGCAATGTCAGGATGTAAACTCCTCTTTACAAGCTTCTCTGTTCTGTCATCTGGCTCCACACAGCTCAATCACAATCTCTGTTAACTCCCTGTCTGCTGGCTCCCACACACTGCACTATCACTCTGGCCTCAGAAGCTTGTGGACATACACACAGTGCTGGCAGACTCTTGCCATGCCCACACAGCCATAAAATGCAGATTTTAAAAGAGCACAGAAAAATATGGGAAAATAAGTTATATGACACAAAAGAGCATCATCTTAGCTGCTATGTGACACATCATTAGCAACCAGTGCAATATTGTTTTTTTTTTCAATGAAATGACATTTACACTTCAATACATTTTGATATAGCTACTAGACTCTTCTGGACTTTCATGGTCATGCTGTAAAGTTCTTCAGCTATGAATGTTCCTCCCTGCCCTGACTGCTATTAGTATTATTTTACCTGTACGACCGCTGAAACAGGAGAATAGCCAATGATCCCGAGATCGCTACAAAAAAAGGAGTTAAAACCACATATTATGGGATATCCCTTTTGAATGTCTACAGAGTGCGGAAAAAATATGAAAAAACATACTAATCTCCAAGACCGGTGACACAACGGCACTGTGAGTGCCATGTCCCCCAGTGATCTCATGCGATTGCTTATGTCACGTTGGCCTCTGATGGGCTGCAGCCCTTACAGTAGTCCCATCTGACTAATAATAGCTGACCTTGTCAGTGACCTTGACGTTGCGGTTGGATTTGGCCAACAATAGGCACCAGGTATGACTCCAGGAAAGCTCCTGGTTGTTGCGCTCCACCAAGGGGCCTGGTCGATGCTAGGTGATATGGGAGGAAGAAAATTAAGGAAGGGAAGACACTAATCACAGTTCCAAGTAACAAACTCAGGATATAGCTCCTTAAATGACTTCTTTGACCACAGCTCACACTTCCACTCCAAGACCAAGGTATAGCAAGCCATCACTGCCAACTACCCAAACTGAGATGTAAGTACTTATAGCAGAGGGGAGTGGAAAAACAAAACAGCTGAGATAACCAAGGATGGGAAGCCTTAGGAGACCAATAAAACAGCTTCAACTTTTGCAGCATCAGACCAAGGAAAATCTGCACAGCTACCTGGAGAGCAAAGGAAGATCCAACCAGTGCAAGAGTGCATGTAGCCATGTGCTGTAATCTTCTGACACCTGACAAAGATGAGATCACTCTCCCTTGTGGTACCCTACGTCACATAATCCTTGCTCCAGCCTTGCTTGCTCCTAACCATAATTAACCCTAGCAAAGCCAAGGGCACTGACGATGTACTCAACCATACACCAGCTACCAAGTGGCCACAAAAGATATGACCCATATTCATTTATAAGCTAATAATAGAAAATGTCCCCAAGGTATAGCATCCTCCAGGATAGAGGTGGTAGAGCCCTAGACCCCCTACAGAACTATGGGGTCTAAATTTTGGAGTCTGATCTAAGTTTGGTCTGTATTTAGGGAGTTATAAAATTTTTTACTTGTATTCCAAATTATATATAACTAGATGGTGGCCCGATTCTAACGCATCGGGTATTCTAGAATATAGAAATAGAGATTGCATGGGGAAGGCGGTGAGGGCTGAATTGGGAGGAACTTTGAAGAAGGAGCGGCGGGGAAAGGACGGCGTGGCAGGGGGGGGAGGGAGGACAGAGCAGCAGGGGGGGAGGAGGATGGAGGACAGAGGAGGTAACGGCGGGTTGTGGGAGGCTGTAGCAGCACAGGCAGGGGGAGGAAGGAGCGGCAGGGGGAGGATGGAGCACAGAGCGGCAGGGGGAGGAGGACGGAGGACGAAGCGGTGGGGTGGGGGAGGACGGAGCAGCACAGGCAGGGGGATGACGAAGGATGGAGTGGCAGAGGGGAGGACAAAGGAAGGAGGAGGAAGTGGTGGGGTGGGGGAGGATGGAGTGGCACAGGCAGATGGAGGACGGAGCACAGAGCGGCACGGGGGAGGAGGACAGAGGACAAAGCGGCGGGTGGGGGAGGATAGAGCAGCACAGGCAGGGGGAGGATGGAGGATGGAGGGGAGGAGGACAAAGGAAGGAAAAGGAAGCGGTGGGGTGGCGGAGGATGGAGTGGCACAGACAGGGGGAGGATGAAGCACAGAGCGGCGGGGGGAAGGAGGACGGAGGATGAAGTGGTGGGGTGGGGGATGCCAGAGCAGCACAGGCAGGGGGAGGATGGAGGATCGAGTGTCGGAGGGGAGGCGGACAAAGGATGGAAGAGGAAGCGGTGGGGTGGGGGAGGACAGAGCAGCAGGGGGAGGATGGAGCACAGAGCGTCAGGGGAAGGAGGACGGAGGACAAAGCGGTGGGGGGGGGAGGACGGAGCAACGGAGCAGCACAGGCAGGGGGAGGATGGAGGATGGAGTGGCGGATGGGAGGAGGACAAAGGAAGGAGGAGGAAGCGGTGGAGGAGGATGGAACGGCACAGGCAGGGGGAGGACTGAGCACAGAGCGGTGGGAGGAGGAGGATGGAGCACTGTACGGCAGCTCAGTGGTTAGCAGAGTATACAGGGACTCAGTGGTTAACAGAGTATACGGTGGCTCAGTGGTTAGCACTGCGCGGTGGCTCAGTGGTTAGCACTGCGCGGTGGCTCATTGGTTAGCACTGCGCGGTGGCTCAGTGGTTAGCACTGCACGGTGGCCCAGTGGTTAGCAGTGATTGCAGTGAAAGTGGTCAGCGCGGTCAGCGCAGTGCCATGGGCAGAGTGGTCAGCGCAGTGCCGTGGGCAGAGTGGTCAACGCAGTGCCGTAGGCAGAGTGGTCAGCGCAGTGCCGTAGGCAGAGTGGTCAGCGCAGTGCCATGGGCCGAGTGGTCAGCGCAGTGCCGTGGGCAGAGTGGTCAGCGCAGCACCGTGGGCAGAGTGCTCAGCGCAGCGCCGTGGGCAGAGTGCTCAGCGCAGTGCCATGGGCAGAGTGGTCAGCGCAGTGCCGTGGGCAAAGTGGTCAGCGCAGTGCCGTGGGCAGAGTAGTTATTAAAGTGCCGTGGGCAGAGTGGTCACCGCCGACACACACACACACACTCACGCTGTCCGCTATACTTACCACCGGCCCTGCGTCTTCCACACCGCCGCCTGGATCCTCAGTCAAGACTTCCCGGACGCCATCTTGGACAAAGTATATCGCCGCCCCCGGAGGAATGGACCCAATATGGCATCTGGGAAGTCTCGCGAGACTTCCCGGACACCATATTGGATCCAGTCATCCGAGGGCGGCGTATTGTCGACTGAGAATTTAGGCGGCGGCGGCGGGGAGGACGCAGGGCCGGTGGTAAGTATAGCGGACAGTGTGAGTGTGTGTGTGTGTGTGTATGTGTATGTGTGCGGGCAGCCATATTAGAACACCCACAGTGGGTGTAGAGGCTACTTCAACCAGGATGTGACGTAGCATACCGTTACATCCTGACGGAAGTAGCCTTAGGGTTTTATCATAATAGATACAGTAGCACCCTGAGGTGGGCCGTTCATTCTTTATATATTGTATAATGAGGCTAGGATAAAGGTAATCTGATGATAATCAGCCCAGGGTCAAAATAATCCCAGTGCCACCTGTGTAGATGGTCTATAACCGTTTATACCATAATCTTAAATATCATCCTGTTTACCATTTCCTATAATCCTACTTTTTAGATTAGAAATTATGAAATCTCCCTATAATATGTTCAAAATGTCATTGAACTTTTCCTCCATTTTGATGAGGACGACGTTGATACAATATTTTGCCCTATATTATTTGGTTTTTTGAAGAATTCCTACATATTGAGAAGACCTGATCACCATAAATCATAGGTGCCACCATGTCTTCCACCACAGTGGAGATGAGTGAAATCCACACCACCGCCATGTAAACTCCAGCTCCTGCAGTCATCCATCATTCATTGTACAGCAGTCTGGTGTATGTGCCACGTGTGTGAACATCTGGTCCGCGGCGTCAGAGCTCCGAGATGGAGAATTGACAGGTCTGCAGCTTGGAGATCCGAGATGTATAAAGAGATGGGAGCCAAATAGAAGAACCCAATGTACATGTCATGGACTGATGAGATACGACCGATCATAGTGGAAGCCACAATACCCTTTCTTATACATCATATGCCAGATACAGCAGCATCCACCCAACCTCATTCACCTTTAAATGAGGTCTTTAGGTTCATCAAGGCAGCAGATGGTGGCTCCGAAGATAGTGGAAGACGCTTTGTACGTCATAAGATGGATATCACCAGCACAGAATGAAATTCATTGACTTTTTACTGGTGTCCATTGAGCTCTATCATAATTTACCGCAGGGCTGTAGAGTAGGTAAGTCAAACATCTCATTCCTCAAGTTCCCTGTATCCAACTCCAACTCCGACTCCACCAAAATGGACACGGACTCCGACTCCACGAATCTTATTCCACAACCGTAGGTGAAGTCAGTAAGCCAAACATACGACTCCTCAATTTCCCTGACTCTGACTCCAACTCCATCAAAATGGACACTGACTCCGATTCCATGACTCTGACTCCGACTCTACAGCTCTGATTTTTCCATAGAGTCAGCCGGTGGTAACTCTGAATGGTGCCTCTGAAGAGAGCCTACATATCCAGATATGCTGGCCATCTAGACCTTTCCTTGCCTCTATACTGACTTCTTCTAAGTGTTTGAGGTACTCAGAACTTCGAGGTCAAGGTCCACAAGGTAGTCTCCAGTTGGAGGCATCTGCACTTTCCTCACACTTTTTGAAAACCAGGATCAGCATTAAGAAAGTCCCCAAGAGGGTATAATATCCAAGAGTGGCATATCGCAGAGCCCAAGAATAGAATTTGTAGCGCCCCCCTCCACCTATATTGTTGTTTGTTAATGCGTTACAGGACCTTATGGTCCCCTTAGCCATCTCAGTTGCCAACTCTGCACTTCACATAAGTAAACCTCTAGCAAGTGGCCAAAAACAGTGGATAGAATAAGAGTGAAGAACAGTCAAGGAATGCCCTGCTATAAAAAGTGTGTGTACATTGGTTGATGTGACACTAGCTCTAAGTGTACCGTCACACCTATCCACATCGCCGGAGATATCAATGGCGACGCACGGGAGGGCGCACGTTTTAGGGGCCCCACCAGCGTCGTCATCGCGTCTTTACACGTGGCGATACCTCTGGCGATGCACCGGCGATGTTACAGGCGACATCCCAGCGGCGATCCTGTAACATGGGAGCCTGTGGCTCCCATCGCCTGTAACATTGGCGATCGCCATGTTACATGGGGCAATGTGTACACATCGCCCCAGAGTGCCCGTCTGGTTTCAGAGCAGTGCTGGGAAACCAGGCGACCACTCTAAGGCGATTTTTCGCCTCATTATCGCCCCTTTACACTAGGTGATTTACTGGCGCTGTCGCCGGCAATAGGCCACGCCCCTTCGTCGGCTATGAAATTGCCGGCAAGGTGTCCAGGTGTGACGGTACCCTAAGCCCATCTCTGATCCAGAAAGTAGCAGTCCTATCTACTCAACCATACTCGGAAACCTATGAAATAAACTCTAAATTGTTGACAGCATAATACCGTGCTTCCCCAAAAATAAGACACTGTCTTATATTAATTTTTGCTCCGGAAGGTGCACCATGTCTTATTTTCGGGGGGTGTCTTATATTAGCCAAAAAAAAATTGACAGAAAAGCAGCTTCCCATGCCAGTAACTTATCCCACTGCAGCAGCCTCCCATTATCCCAGTACTGTATCCCACTGCAGCAGCCTCCCATCCCAGTACCGTATCCCACTGCAGCAGCCTCCCATTATCCCAGTACTGTACGGTATCCCACTGCAGTAGCTTCACATTATCCCAGTACTGTACGGTATCCCACTGCAGCAGCCTCACATTATCCTAGTACTGTACAGTATCCCACTGCAGCAGCCTCACATTATCCCAGTACTGTATGGTATCCCACTGCAGCAGCCTCCCATTATCCCAGTACTGTATCCCACTGTAGCAGCCTCCCATCCCAGTACCGTATCCCACTGCAGCAGCCTCCCATTATCCCAGTACTGTACGGTATCCCACTGCAGCAGCCTCACATTATCCCAGTACTGTACGGTATCCCACTGCAGCAGCCTCCCATTATCCTAGTACTGTACAGTATCCCACTGCAGCAGCCTCCCATTATCCCAGTACCGTACTGTATCCAACTGCAGCAGCCTCCCTTCCCAGTACCGTATCCCACTGCAGCAGCCTCCCATTATCCCAGTACTGTACGGTATCCCACTGCAGCAGCTTCACATTATCCCAGTACTGTACGGTATCCCACTGCAGCAGCCTCACATTATCCCAGTACTGTACGGTATCCCACTGCAGCAGCCTCCCATTATCCCAGTACTGTATCCCACTGTAGCAGCCTCCCATCCCAGTACCGTATCCCACTGCAGCAGCCTCCCATTATCCCAGTACTGTACGGTATCCCACTGCAGCAGCCTCACATTATCCCAGTACTGTACGGTATCCCACTGCAGCAGCCTCCCATTATCCTAGTACTGTACAGTATCCCACTGCAGCAGCCTCCCATTATCCCAGTACCATACTGTATCCAACTGCAGCAGCCTCCCATCCCAGTACCATATCCCACTGCAGCAGCCTCCCATTATCCCAGTACTGTACGGTATCCCACTGCAGCAGCTTCACATTATCCCAGTACTGTACGGCATCCCACTGCAGCAGCCTCCCATCCCAGTACCGTATCCCACTGCAGCAGCCTCCCATTATCCCAGTACTGTACGGTATCCCACTGCAGCAGCCTCACATTATCCCAGTACTGTACGGTATCCCACTGCAGCAGCCTCCCATTATCCTAGTACTGTACAGTATCCCACTGCAGCAGCCTCCCATTATCCCAGTACCGTACTGTATCCAACTGCAGCAGCCTCCCATCCCAGTACCGTATCCCACTGCAGCCTCCCATGTGTGTACACAGACACACCACACACACACACAAACACACATCACACACACACACTTTCATTTTCTTACCGTACTTCTTTTCACTTTCTTTCCTCTGTGATGCTGCTTTGGTGGTGCACAGCGGAGGAGCCCTGGGCCAATCAGAGCGCAGGAGCCCTGGGCCAATCACAGTGCAGGAGCCCTGGGCCAATCACAGCGCAGGAGCCCTGGGCCAATCACAGCGCAGGAGCCCTGGCCAATATGAGCGCAGGAGCCCTGGGCCAATGACAACGCAGGAGGCATGGGCCAATCACAGCCCAGGAACAATCAGAGGCTACTGACGTCAGCTGGCCCATGATTCCTGCGCTGTGATTGGTGCAGGGATCATGGACGGAGACCGGCACAGAGCTCCAGAGCTGTGATTCATGGCTGCGCTCCTGTGTGGCTCCGTGAGCAGTGCAGCGCGGCAGAAGAGCGGTACAGAGTGGCGGGCACCAGACAGCGGGGATAGCAGGGAGCGAGACACAGATGCATGCCCCGGTCTTGTGATCGGTGGCATGCTGAGGAGGTACGCCTTATAATTGGGGGGTGCCTTATATTAGGAGGTAGGGCGCCCCCCAAGCATGCCTTACTTTCGGGGGGGGCGCCCTATTTTCAGGGAAACAGGGTAATACTTACCGAACAGACATGGGACCATTTTGCAGTAATTGTAATTTAGTAGCATCTTTAGTATTACATTTGGTTGAATTAGGGGATGTGTTAAATTAAGCAGTTGAAATTATCATCCTATAACAAAAGAAAGTAAACCCGCCCATGAGGAAGTGTCCGATTACCTTGTTACAGGAGGAAAAGTTCCCTTATCGAATACAAAAATGGAAATCAGAATAAATGCCTGGTTCAATGTCCTCTACAATGTGGTGCCCAATATAATAAAGAGAGCATGGACATCAAGGTTAGCATTGAGGTCCTGAAGCCGAATCCCACCAAGGACCATGACTGCAAGACAAGTATAGTCCGGGAGTCCCCACATGTGTGCATAGATTTCCCCTGGTTTTCTCCTACACTCCAAAAACATAGTACAGTAGATTGGGGACAGTGGAGATGATGATGTCTGCAAAGCACTGTGGAATTAATAGTGATATATATGAAAGCATAATAAATAAATATTGATCTCGCCAATATAGTATCTTGTGTACAGTGAGCCCTCTAATACTGGTCTCCACTAGAAATGAGTTGGTGATCAAATCTGATTATTGCAGAGTGTCAAGATGGAGCTCAAACATGGGACTGCTACTTAATACAAAGAAGGCAAAGATACTGACTACTGCTAGGTACAACCGGGACACATGTGAGATGGACGGCGATGAACTGGAAGTGGTAAAGACTTCACCCTACCAATGATCACTCAAGATGCAACGACGACAACAGAAGTCAATAGGAGAAAAGCTATGGGAAAAGCAACAATGAAGTCACTGGACGAGGTCTTCACATCAAGGAACATTTCACTGGTGATGAAGACACGGCTCGTACATAGTCTGGTCTATTCTGTAGTAACACTTCACTGGTGATGAAGACACGGCTCGTACACAGTCTGGTCTATTCCGTAGTAACATTTCACTGGCGATGAAGACACGGCTCGTACATAGTCTGGTCTGTTCTGTAGTAACATTTCACTGGTGATGAAGACACGGCTCATACATAGTCTGGTCTATTCTGTGGTAACATTTCACTGGCGATGAAGACACGGCTCGTACATAGTCTGGTCTGTTCTATAATAACATATGGATGTGACACCTGGACGATAAAGAAACAAGATAGAAGAAGAATCAACACCTTCATAATAAGGAGCTGGAGAAGGATGTTATCAATACCATGGATAGCAAGAAGAACAAACATCAATACTGGAACAAATCAAGCCAGACATATCACTGGAAGCAAAGATCACCAAGATACAACTGTCTACACATCATACGAAGAGAGCAATCACTGGAGAAGACATCATGGTCGGAAGAATATAAGGAAGATGGCTTGATACCACCAAGATAACAGTGGAGAAGCCCTTAGGGGATCTACTGTATCTAGGTTGCACAAGATTGATCTTCCTACAGATCGTTCATCTATCAAGTTGCCATGGCTCGAGATCTAGCTGTAGGCCATTAAAATCATAAATATAATGCCATTAATAACCACCCTCTGTATCCCATCGATAAGACAGTTACTTCTCCATCAGTAACACTCTTTGCCATTCTCAGCTGCCTGATTTGGTGTGTCAATTTTTTAAGCAACACACTATCAAACGATTTGGAAAATCTGAATTTTTAGACATCTAATTCTAATGATTTGCCTGAGATGCTTAAATACTGCCTCCTTCTCAGTATTCTGCCAACACTGTATGAGCTGGAACTTCCTTTTCCTTATTTTCAGGTATGCATTGAGCCTGACATTGCTCTCGTGCTCGCCTGCCATGAACTGAAAACATACCCCTCTGTATACCTTTGTGCAACTTGGTAGGACATAGGAGCAGAGAGCCAAAGACTCACCTCCATATCTTGTATAGGAACAAAGACCAAAATCCACTTCCTGCATAGAAATATGGACCAGTCCCCTCTCCCTGTAGAGAAACAAGGACCTGCCCACACTTCCTGTAGAGAAACAAGGACCCATGCCCAACTTCCTGTAGAGAAACAAGGACCCATCCCAACTTCCTGTAGAGAAACAAGGACTGCCCATCTTAAAAACTGACTTCCTGTAGAGAAACAAGGACCTGCCCACACTTCCTGTAAAGAAACAAGGACCTCCCAAACGTCCTGTAGAGAAACAAGGACCATCCACACTTCCTGTAGAGAAACGAGGACCCATCCCAACTTCTGTAGAGAAACAAGGACCTACCCACACTTCCTGTAAAGAAACAAAGAAACCCCCATCCACAGCCATCTTCCTGTAGAGAAACAAGGACCCATCCACACTTCCTGTAGAGAAACAAGGACCTGCCCACACTTCCTGTAGAGAAAGAAAGACCCATCCACACTTCCTGTACAAAAACATAGACCTGTGGCGCCCCGCATATACAGGCGTCACAGAGGCGTATTGCACCCATAGAAGCGGTGTAATTACCCCGTGGCAGGTAAATGGAAAAGTCGACATGTGGCTTAAACACTCGCATCCACACACATCTTTAGCTCAGGGGACTAAAGGGTTCATTCTTTTACTAGGAGACACAGCCCCGGTGGGAGGAGTTGAGGGCAAGCAGTGTGGTGGTGAGGGAAGTGAGAAGAGAGTCGAGGTCGAGCAGCAGAGGAGGAGAGGAGGAGGCTGCTGGGGATAGCAGCAGCTGCAGAGAAGTGGGAGGAAGGCAGGAAGGCGCCTTCCAGGGAAAGAGCAGCTCTGGGAGCCGTGGAGCCAGTGGAGGCTTATTCTAGAGCAGCTATGCGGGTTCTGGAGCCCAAATTGCTGGAAGCTTCAGCCAGTAGAGACGATGACGAAGACTTCAAGTTTTCTGACCGAAGTCACGGCCAGGCATGTGCGCAGAGAGTAGGCAGGCCATTAAGGTTACACGACAAGCAAAGGGTGAAGAGTAAGGAGGCCGGAGATTTCAGGTCTGCCAGGCTTCACAACAGTAACCTGGAAGAGCGCAGCAATGGACACCTACCTAAGCCACACAGAGATTCCGTTCGTTGCCACTATCTCGTATCGAGCTACCTGTTATTACAACAGCTTGCTGAACTGTGAACTGTAACTGATGCTGCTACAAGTTGACAGTAAAGTACCCGGGAGAAAGTGACTTTGCTTCTGCGTGTATTTTTCTACTTTAACCTGTTCCCTTCCAGGAATGCTGCCCTGGAGGAACAGACCTGCCTGTAGAGGGCTTTGCCAACTCAGCCGCACTGCCAGCTACCTCTGGCGGACTGTGGCGGCGCTGGTGACCTATCAACAGAAACTACAGTTGGCGTCACGTGAACTGTATATAGAATTCCCCTGTAAATATCATTCCCTTTTTGAAGTGTCAACCCAGGACACGGGATCAGGC
The DNA here is from genome assembly GCA_033576535.1 of Allobates femoralis. NCBI lineage: Eukaryota > Metazoa > Chordata > Amphibia > Anura > Aromobatidae > Allobates > Allobates femoralis. Next base: position 20,768,041 of record JARQOC010000003.1, read on the forward strand.
GCGGCCACCACTCCCCGTGACACAGCATCGCTACCCCTGGAGCCTGATACCCGAGTATCCCAAAGCCTGGGCTCAACAGACCCATCCCCACTTCCTGTAGAGAAACAAGGACCTGTCCCAACTTACTGCAGAGAAACAAGTACCTGCCCTCACTAACTGAAAGAGAAACAAGGACCTGCCCCACTTACTGTAAGAGAAACAAGAACCTGCCCCCACTTAGTGTAGAAAAACAAGGGCACATCCTTACTTATAGATAAAGGGACCCTTCTCTACTTACATAGAGAAACAAGGACCTGTTTCCACTTCGTGTAGAGAAACAAGGATCTGCCCCCATTCACATTAACGTAGAGAAACAAGGACCCATCCTCAACGATTGTAGAGAAACAAGGACCTGCCCGCACTTACTACAGAGAAACAAGGATCTGCAACCACTTACTGTAGAGAAAACAAGGACCCATTCACACTTATTATAAAGAAATAAGGACCTACCTTCACTTACTGTTGAGAAACATGAATCTGCCCCCACTTCCAGTAGCGAAACAAGGACCCATCCCCCCTACTGTGGATAAATAAGGACCAACCCCCACTTACTGTAAGAGAAACAAGTACCTCCCCTCACGAGAAACAAAGACCTCCCCCACTTACTGTAAAGAAACAAAGACCTCCCCCACTTACTGTAGAGAAACAAAGCCTCCCCCACTTATGTAGAGAAAACAAAGACCTCCCCCACTTACTTAGAGAAAACAAAGACCTCCCCTCCACTTACTGTAAAGAAACAAAGACCTCCCCCCACTTACTGTAGAGAAACAAAGACCTCCCCCCACTTACTGTAGAGAAAACAAAGACAACCTCCCCCACTTACTGTAAAGAAACAAAGACCCTCCCCCACTTACTGTAGAGAAACAAAGACCTCCTCCCCCCACTTACTGTAAAGAAACAAAGACCTCGCCCACTTACTGTAGAGAAACAAAGACCTCCCCCCACTTATTGTAGAGAAACAAAGACCTCCCCCCACTTACTGTAGAGAAACAAAGACCTCCCCCCACTTACTGTAGAGAAACAAAGACCTCCCCCCACTTACTGTAGAGAAACAAAGACCTCCCCCCACTTACTGTAAAGAAACAAAGACCTCCCCCACTTACTGTAGAGAAACAAAGACCTCCCCCCACTTATTGTAGAGAAACAAAGACCTCCCCCACTTACTATAGAGAAACAAAGACCTCCCCTCCACTTACTGTAAGGAAACAAAGACCTCCCCTCCACTTACTGTAAGGAAACAAAAACCTCCCCCACTTACTGTAGAGAAACAAAGACCTCCCCCCACTTACTGTAGAGAAACAAAGACCTCCCACCACTTACTGTAAAGAAACAAAGACCTCCCCCCCACTTACTGTAGAGAAACAAAACCTCCTCCCACTTACTGTAGAGAAACAAAGACCTCCCCCAACTAACTGTAGAGAAACAAAGACCTCCCCCCACTTACTGTAGAGAAACAAACACCTCCCCCACTTACTGTAGAGAGACAAAGACCCCCCACTTACTGTAGAGAAACAAACACCTCCCCCACTTACTGTAGAGAGACAAAGACCTTCCTCTACTTTCTGTAGAGAAACAAAGACCTCCCCCCACTTACTGTAGAGAAACAAAGACCCCCCACTTACTGTAGAGAAACAAAGACCTCCCCCCACTTACTGTAGAGAAACAAAGACCTCCCCCCACTTACTGTAGAGAGACAAAGACCTCCCCCACTTACTGTAGAGAAACAAAGACCTCCCCCCACTTACTGTAGAGAGACAAAGACCTCCCCCACTTACTGTAGAGAAACAAAGACCTCCCCCCACTTACTGTAGAGAAACAAAGACCTCCCCTCCACTTACTGTAGAGAAACAAAGATCTTCCTCCACTTACTGTTGAGAAACAATGACCGGCAACCACTTACTCTAGAGAAACAAGGATACGTCCCAACTTACTGTAGAGAAACAAGGACCCATTCACACTTATTATAGAGAAACAAGGACATGTCCCCTCTACTGTGGAGAAACAAGGACCCACCCCCACTTACTATAGAGAAACAAGGACCTGCCACCACTTCCTGTAAAGAAACAAGGGCCTGCTCCCATTTCCTGTAGAGAAACAAGGATCTGTCCCCAATTCATGTAGAGATACAAGGTCCTCCCCCACCTACTGTATAACTTACCATCGAAGCCAAAAACAAAAACCAACACTGCACTTGCAGGATGCAGTCAGACCCCACTATATAAAGCAAGCCCAGGTGCAGGCTAATAAATCTCCTCAACCTACAACAATGTGTGGGAGGCGACTTGCAATGCACATAATGGGCCTGCATAGGACACAATTCACACTGATACATATGATGCAGAGTCTCTGAAAGCTACCCACTTGTTCTGCTGCCTGACCAAATGGGCCGCACAGTACAATACTTCTGCACCACTAGATGAATGGCGCCCCATGGGGCCCAATTGCACCCCGAAAATGATATAAAAGTGCAAAAAGTTTTTTATATGATAAACAAAAAACTTTTATAAATGGGATATTGGCTCATGCGTTGGCCAAGACACTTAAGCTCATGATCCCTGTCACAAATTCCCATGCTCATGAGTCCATGCAGTGTTGGTTTTTGTTTTTGGCATCGGTGGTAAGTTTTTCTGATGCTGCTTTTTCTTAGTAGTTTTTCCCACTTACTGTATAGAAACAAAGACCTCCCCCCACTTACTGTAGAGAAACAAAGACCTCCCCTCACTTACTGTAGAGAAACAAAGACCTCCCCCCACTTACTGTAGAGAAACAAAGACCTCCCCTCACTTACTGTAGAGAAACAAAGACCTCCCCTCACTTACTGTAGAGAAACAAAGACTTGCCCCCACTTACTATAGAGAAACAAACACCTCCCCCCCCCCCACTTACTGTAGAAAAACAAAGATCTCCCCCACTTACTGTAGAGAGACAAAGAGCTCCCCCCACTTACTGTAGAGAAACAAAGACCTCCCCCCACTTACTGTAGAGAAAAAAAAGACCTCCCCCACTTACTGTAGAGAGAAAAAGACCTCCCCCACTTACTGTAGAGAGACAAAGACCTCCCCCCACTTACTGTAGAGATACAAAGACCTCCCCCCACTTACTGTAGAGAGACAAAGACCTCCCCTCACTTACTGTAGAGAAACAAAGGCTTGCCCCCACTTACTGTAGAGAAACAAAGACCTCCCCCCACTTACTAAAGAGAAACAAAGACCTCCCCCCACTTACTGTAGAGAAACAAAGACCTCCCCCACTTACTGTAGAGAGACAAAGACCTCCCCTCACTTACTGTAGAGAAACAAAGACCTCCCCCACTTACTATAGAGAAACAAAGACCTCCCCCCACTTACTGTAGAGAAACAAAGACCTCCCTCACTTACTGTAGAGATACAAAGACCTCCCCCCACTTACTGTAGAGAAACAAAGACCTCCCCCACTTACTGTAGAGATACAAAGACCTACCCCCACTTACTGTAGAGAGACAAAGACCTCCCCCCACTTACTGTAGAGAAACAAAGACCTCCCCACACTTACTGTAGAGAAACAAAAACCTCCCCACTTACTGTAGAGAAACAAAGACCTCCCCCCACTTACTGTAGAGAAACAAAGACCTCCCCCCACTTACTGGAGAGAAACAAAGACCTCCCCCACTTACTGTAGAGAAACAAAGACCCCCCCACTTACTGTAGAGATACAAAGACCTCCCCCCACTTACTGTAGAGAAACAAAGACCTCCCCCACTTACTGTAGAAAAATAAAGATCTCCCCCACTTACTGTAGAGAAACAAAGACCTCCCCCCACGTACTGTAGAGAAACAAAGACCTCCCACCACTTACTGTAGAGAGACAAAGACCTCCCCCACTTACTGTAGAGAAGCAAAGACCTCCCCCCACTTACTGTAGAGAAACAAAGACTTTCCTCTACTTTCTGTAGAGAAACAAAGAGCTCCCCCACTTACTGTAGAGAAACAAAGACCTCCCCCACTTACTGTAGAGATACAAAGACCTCCCCCCACATACTGTAGAAAAATAAAGATCTCCCCCCACTTACTGTAGAAAAATAAAGATCTCCCCCCACTTACTGTAGAGAAAGAAAGACCTCCCCCCACTTACTGTAGAGATACAAAGACCTCCCCCACTTACTGTAGAGATACAAAGACCTCCCCCACTTACTGTAGAGATACAAAGACCTCCCCCCACTTACTGTAGAGATACAAAGACCTCCCCCCTCTTACTGTAGAGAAACAAAGACCTCCCCCACTTACTGTAGAGATACAAAGACCTCCCCCACTTACTGTAGAGAAACAAATACCTCCCCCACTTACTGTAGAAAAATAAAGATCTCCCCCACTTACTGTAGAGAAACAAAGACCTCCCCCCACGTACTGTAGAGAAACAAAGACCTCCCACCACTTACTGTAGAGAGACAAAGACCTCCCCCACTTACTGTAGAGAAGCAAAGACCTCCCCCCACTTACTGTAGAGAAACAAAGACTTTCCTCTACTTTCTGTAGAGAAACAAAGAGCTCCCCCCACTTACTGTAGAGAAACAAAGACCTCCCCCCACATACTGTAGAAAAATAAAGATCTCCCCCCACTTACTGTAGAAAAATAAAGATCTCCCCCCACTTACTGTAGAGAAAGAAAGACCTCCCCCCACTTACTGTAGAGATACAAAGACCTCCCCCACTTACTGTAGAGAGACAAAGACCTCCCCCACTTACTGTAGAGATACAAAGACCTCCCCCCACTAACTGTAGAGAGACAAAGACCACCCCCCACTTACTGTAGAGATACAAAGACCTCCCCCACTTACTGTAGAGATACAAAGACCTCCCCCCACTTACTGTAGAGATACAAAGACCTCCCCCCTCTTACTGTAGAGAAACAAAGACCTCCCCCACTTACTGTAGAGATACAAAGACCACCCACCACTTACTGTAGAGATACAAGTACCCTTCCCCACTTCCTGTAAATAAATAATGACCTACCCCTACTATCTGTATAGAAAGAAGAACCTGTCCCCTGTTTTTTGTAATCTTTCTCGACATCTGTGCTGCTAGGGACAGTAAGATAGAAGTGCGAGACCTAGTGGTCTTCATTTTGGAGAGACTTATTGGAGGATCACAGCATCTTTTCTCCATTAAGTGAATTGCACATCAAGTTGTCTAAAAGTACACGGAACATTGAAACTTCCAGGTCTAGATTTTCCAGGATCACTATTTGATCCCTTTTATTAGCAACAGATTTGCTGTTCACCAGTCATGTGGAAGAGACCTGTCAATACACAATCTTAATAAGAGATAATGGTCTATCACACTAATAAAATTACTGCAAAATTCTACAATTGCCATCTTAATTCTTTATACATATATATTATGTATTATATTAAACTAATTTCCTCTCTTATTTCTTCCCTTATAGCTTTTTTTTAATATTTCGTCATTATCTTTCTGTTTTAATAATTAACATTCTTTCTCTTGTTTAATTCCCTCTGTACATTTTTGTTTTCTCCTGTTCCATAGACTGGAGGATTCACATGTTTATGACGTATGGTCTGGTCTTGGACTATAATACCCAGTTGACCAAAGGTTTCAGCAAAATATCCTATTGAAAGATGAATACATTTTTTTGTCAGTATTTTTCAGCTGCCCACACTGGAGACATGGGGGTCAGTGGGTGCTCTCGCAGCTGGCCAGGGTGGCTTTAGAAAGACAAGCCAGGGCCGGGGCTCATCCCACTAAACTCCTTCCCCATTGGCAGAACACTACTCAGACAACACAGGGTGAGGGAAACATACGTTGGTTACATGTTATTGGATCCCAACAGCCAAAGGCATATAATACATACTCAGCAAGAACACACAATGTAAACGGCAGCAGAGTCTCACCCTTCTGTGGATCACCAGGATTAGAATATTCATGCCTTTGGGTCTTCCAGGACCAACTACCCCAGTCTAGGAGCACCCCGCTTTTTGGCAGCAACCACTGAGCATGAATAGTGGCAAGCTTAGGAATCTAATCGAGCACAGCAAAATTTGTAGCCAGGTGACCTAATTATCGCAACCTGAGTTCTTCAAGTAGTCACTAATCTTTCAGCTGAATCCTAGGATCCTAGGCTGAAGTCCTGTAGAATATGATCCAATTTTATGATCCCCTAGCCTTAACCAAAGCTCCTAGACTGGGGTAATGTAGAATATGAAAACGCAAAGTGATCCTGCAGCTGTAACCAAAGCTCCTAGGCTGAGTGCCACCACTCAGACTGGCAACAAACAATGACTTACTTCTCATGAGTTAGCAAACAAAAGAACAATACGTCTGGCCTAATTAGAAATATTTAACCCACAACCCAAATGTTAAAATGCTGCATCGTCAACCTCCCCATTCAGCATTCACGTACAGCTATCAGGTTTGTTAATATTAAAAGACTTGACCTCTTTAACATCACTCAGTACAAAAGTTAGAGGGTATAGATTCCCAAAGAGCCTTCTGCGATGATTTATAATCTGGCCACTTGTGCAGTGGTGAACTATTCTTAATTATGCCAGATGTATTGTTCTTTTCTTTGGTGGATCCAGAAACATTAACAAATGTTAATTTGTGAAATATCTGCATTTAGAAAACAATTATGCAATCTAATTGTATAAATTAACAATGAGGGGGCAACCATGATTGTTTTACCCGCAATCCAGTGCCTTAAAATGGGAGCTGAGAGATTTAAAAGGGATTGCTCCAGTCATTGTGTATCATTCTAGTGGACTTCAGCCTAAAGACAATGGTTCCAGTTGGTGGATTACAGAGCTGCTCCACCGCCCAACACTGAGCCAACAAATTAGCTTGGAGAACCCAGGTTGGGACAGTCTGGTCACTTGGCCACATGCTGTGCTCGGTCAGCTTCCTACGCTTGCTGCTATACTCTCAGTGGGTGTCCGCCAAAAGTGGGGTGCTGCAAGCTGGGGTAATTGTCCCAGATCCCGCAAAGTTGCAGAGGTTTTGATCTCTGGGGAGCCAACAGAAGGGTGAGTCTCTGAAGCTTGCATGATTTTGTGTTCTTGCTGGGAATGTACTATATGCTGGTGACCCACTAAAGTCTTACTGGAGCGTGGTCCCGTTACCCTGTCTTGTCTGAGTAGTGTTCTTTCTATGGGGAAGGAGTATGGGCATTCAGTGGGATGACCCCAGGCTCTGTGTGGTCTTTCTAAAGACAGCCAGGCCAGCAGATGAGAGCAACCACGGATCCTTGTGTCTAGCACAAGAGTGTGAAGCCGGGCAGAGCTAATGAGAACACAGATTACTGACTGCATGGAGTACTACTCCGATCCTAGCGTCTCCACACCCTCTCCCTAGTTGGGCCCAGCACCACTTGGGAAAGGTTTGTCCATTCTCATTCACTTTGACTGAGCTGTCCAGTCGGTAACTGCAACATCTGTAATTATCTTTAGACTGGACTCTACAAAAAAGGCAAAATGTACTTTACAAATATGATTTTACACCACATTTAAGAACTTTGTGCTGTTTGAATCAATTCGTTACAATTTGAGGGAGTCTTTACATTTTGGATATGGAACGTAAAATCCCAAGAGGAAATCATCCCCGTGACATCTACCTTGGCGAAAGCTTAACATTCTAAAAAAAAAAAACAATTGAGCGGAGTCCTCTCCATTAGACATTTTCCTTGATAGAGGCGGCCAGGTCATAGTAATTTTACAACTTGACATTAATTCTGCCTAAAATCCGCCCTTTTAAAATGACCGGAGGGAGCGCCTTGGCTGCTGGGATTTGATGTTTTGCCTTGTTTTTCCCTCTGTACTCCTTGTCTGGTCCATCAGAACTTGGAGTGGTTTCCACCCAACGTCAAAGTTTATGTGGAAAACTGTCTGTGACGACACCATGGGTGTTACAGCGCCAAGTAACCCGATTTTGGGCATTCTCGAATGTATCCATAAAGGCTCACGCTGCTTGGCATCGGCCCCTCTGGACTCTTTACCGTCTCACATCATTCTTTTATAAAAATAGATTTTACAAGCCGGCTAATGTATCGGGGCTTTGTGGCAAGTCACCTTTTTAACCCTTGCTTACCACCTTGGCTGCGATTTTTGATTTTTTTTTAGGTAACGCACACATTTCCAGACGCTGAACAATACAACACATGAAATATATCCGCTCCGTCTCACAGCCGGGAGCTTTTTTTTGGGTTGTTGGGACAAATGCTTGTAAAATATAATACTTTTTAAATAGGCCTCGGGGTGCAGTTAGTTTGTTCTACGCGACTTGTTCTTTTACTCTTTGTCCTTTTTCGTTGTTTAGGCAAAGTCTTGTTGATTCCACGCAAAGGAATTATACATTCAAGATATTTAGAGAGATGTAAAGTGCGCCGTAAAATTAAAGTACAAATACTACCTCCTGTTTTATATGATTGGAGTCCTGGGATCAGACAGGGTCCAGAATCAAAATCCTATTTTTTTTTTTATCTTAAACTCAAATATACAAATACATCAAAATGATATTTTTATAGTTTGGATTAGGACTGATAGATTTAATAAGGAAGGGACATTATTGTTAGATATCGGAGAGACAGTAGTGGAGTGGTGGTCCTGCAGTCCGGCTGCCACGCATGGTATTTCTTCATAATCCTTTGTAATGCCATGTCTGAGAAGAACTGGGGCTCCTTTTGCTAGAAGTCTGAAACACCCAATACAACCTGATCTCTAACCAGGAGGCTGAGCACTAAAAGGCCTGGTTTGGGCTGTGGCAGTCTCTGGTTGGAGGGGGGGGTTAGGGTAGTAAGGCGGAGTTAGGCAACAAGAGAGGTTAAGTTTGGAGGGAGTGACCAGCTGCAAGGCAGGATTCCAGGCCCTAGGTCTCTAGGCTTCCAAGGACTAGTGACAGAAACTGGAAGCTGGTGAGTTCTATTCTCACTAGCCACTCAAGTGGGACCTTCCGGGGCACCAGTAGTACACAGGGCTAGAAAACTGCTCTGAGTGGAGCACAGATACTCACAGAGCCTGAACTACGAACCTGGCTGGAGGTAACCCACAGCAACTAAGAGGGAGTAAAGGGTAGATCAAAGGCACCTAGAAACCTACCACAAGGACAAGTCAGTGGATAAGCAACTATACTCACCCAGCAGACAGGACTGCGGTTCTTCCCAAAAAAGAATGGTCTGTGGCATCTCAATCGGAAGATCGGAGTCCCTATAGCGGCCCAAGTCACTCCCACCGAGCCATCTTGGAGAGTGATACATACATACAGATGAAGACAGCGCATTGTGTATTGATGTTTATAACCATAGAGAGTATATTAGTATAACCAAAGAATGTGTATTGATGTTTATTTACATTGCGCTGGGTTCTGATAGGTCATTTTTAATGAGGGGGTGGTGGTTTTTCACTTGTGTATTAAAAATTGATACTGTACGATTGCATAGTGAGTGCAAGAGGTGCTGTAAAGTGAAGAAAAGAGATGGAGGGAAAGAGTGACCCAACGGAAGAGTGAGTGAAGAGGTGCGCTGGCAGGACAGGTGAGTATAACAGTTTTACTCTTTTGACCCCTCCGCTTATTACACTATTGGGTTTGGACAGACATCTGAGTATAACAAAAGGCTTTAACCCACAATTTTTTAATAAATAGAATAAAGTTTAATTTTTTGGACAAATGTCTGCAAATCCGGTGAATTAAATCTCAGCAGAATCTACTCCCTGGAGCTCATTTTTTATGTGTATGAGAAAATCGATCCACGTTGCATCAGGGATTTTCTTTAGAGTTTCATTAGATTTTGAGAAACTCTCAATAAGGAAATGCTTCTCTTCCTTCTCCTATCTAGCTGTCCATGTAAACTGTAAAGGTACCACCACACGAGACGATGGTACCGCCGATATATTAGGCGATGCAGGGGCGTGGTCTATCGGGGCCGATATTGCCCCGGCATCTCCTGATGTGAATGGGCGAGGGCGAAGCCAATTACTGGTCGCCTGGTTTCAGTGCTCTGAAACCAGGCAGCCGATCTGGGGCGATGTGCACATCACACTCTTCTGTTTAAAGTGCCAGTACACCATTTCACTGAAATGCTTGTCAGTTTATTGTTGAGGGGCTATGGGCAAAAAGGCACCTTCCCCTTATAGGTGGTGCCTGAGCAATGTCTCCTGTCATTAGATACGTTTCTAGTTCTGAGGTCCCTTGTCCCATACCTTGCCTAATCCTTGTCCCTTTATCCTGTTCCATGTCACTTACGGGTTGTTTTGCCATAGAGCTTGCAACATCTGCACAGAGCCGGCTATGTCTGCACTGAACCCACTACATCTGCAGAGAGCCTGCCACATCTGCACTGAGTCCACTATGTCTGCACAGAGCCTGCTGCACCAAGCCTACTACACCGCACCTGTCTGCAGTGAGTCTGCCTGCATTCTCCTTGCCTTCGGGGAGCCAGCTCCATGCCTTTCAAACATCCAGCTCTGGACTCTGCTGCTCCTGGAAACCATCACAGCCCCTAGCCTGCTGAGATTGACATGCTCTTCTATGGACTCTAATTTGTGCTGTCTGGTTTGTGTTTGTGAGCTTCCCTCAATAAAGACTGTGTTACCATAAAGTCACATCTCTTGCCTGTTTCTATACCAGTGTCAGCTTCCACAATTAATCCGTGCTTTAGTGGGTCCACATCTCCATGAGCATTGCAGTTGGCTTCCATCCTTGCTAAACCACAGCCTGGTCAGTCCAAGTGATGATGGTCTATTCACTTGTATCCCTACTTTAGTTGACTTCCCATGGCGTGTATTCATCACCTGTTTTCTATTGCTCTTTATATCTGTCCAATCACATCCCGGGTGAAGTTATTTATACTCTCCTTTTCCAGCCATTTGTTATATTCATTACCAACTATAAGTGTCCAGCCCTGTCTCAAGGGATTAACCTATTGACAGAAACCACTTTGTATTTGCACTTTGTTTGCTCTTTTGTCATACCTGCACCCATGTTTTGTAAATTTTTTAGGTTTGTAGGAGGTTATCCTTGTTTGCACTTATCATTTTTTCTGTTTCCACTTGCGCACATATTTTGTGTTTCCTCACCTTTGTTCCTAGTCTATCTCTGCACACTTTATCTATTGTGGTTGTAATGCTTTACAACCTTCCACCTCTGGCTCTTTAAGAGGCTTGTGAAACAACCTGACGGCTGTTCAGGAAGCCAGGTCCAGGTTGTGGTTTTCTAGTTTTGCAGCTAGGGAAAGCCTGTGCATGTACCATTAATGGCTGTTCAGCAAGGGATACTTAGTCTGTACAGGAACCAGTAGGGTAGGTGTGGCAGTTCAGAGATAGGCTTTTCTCCCTATTTAGCTATGTTGGAGCACGTTTTTCCATAAAATTCCACATGACTGACTACAACCTGACAAATGAAGGCTTTAGTGTGATTCAAGGGAACCTTTACTACTGGCTGAGAATATCTTTCTCTCGCTGCAATATAATTTCCTCTGGCCTATAATGTGCAAACATAATGTGACGCTAGTCACTACTAATAGCTAGGGTTTGAAAGAGTAATTACTTACAGGTAAAATAGACAGCTGGGAAGTCAGGTAATCTGGGGTCAGGTTTCCAGGAGGGTGCGTAGTATTGAGGGACTAGAAAGAGACAGAGTCATGCAATCGTCCAGGGTCAGGTTTCCAGGAGAGCATGAAGAGAATTCAAGGAGTCAACAGGGGCATATTCAAGTCATGGTCCATGGGTCAAAATACCAGGGGATCACAACAAGTACAGGGAGCAGAAAAAAGGGAAATCAAGCAACAGTCTGGGGTCAGATAACAAAAATCAGAACAAAATAGACACAGCAGTGCAGGCCAAACACCACTTCAAACAGAATGTACAACTGGCAGGGTTCTGAGTGAGGCTGCTCAGTAAAGTAGCAGAGCAATCACAGGGAAGAGGGAACACTTGAGCAACCCAGCACAACACAGAGCCAGAATGGAAGTTGTGTGCTGTCAATCAACTACTCACATCTCAACACACCAGATACCAAACACAGCAATAACTCTTCTTGCATCTGTGATGCACAGCACAGAGGAATCATGACACATATACTGTCAAGCTTTTTAGATACTGCCATTATGTCTATCTCTGTCCACATTTGCACTTACAACCTACCATAGTTTGTGGATTATAAAACACATCCAAATTTAGGGGGAGAAAACAGGAAAAAAATTATTTTTAATGTTCAAAAACGATTTCCAATTTATAATCTTATGTTCCCAGTGTAGTTTACCCTGGGGGCGCTGTGGAGCAGTTTAGGAGGGTCACAGGGAGAAGGGTCGATGATGCTGTAAACCTGGGAATGAGAGGAGGGGGTGTCTCAGGATGTGAGAAACATTGATCTACGGGTGACATTGCTCTGCCAACAGTTGATGCAATGGCCTTCAAGAAAATGGCTGCAGAGGCAGCGCTTGCATAGATTGAGATCTTGGAAAACAGATTTCAGTCTGCACATGCGGCATGTCCGCAGCTACGTTCATGAAATCCTATACATCATATAGTCGATTTTACATAGGGGGCTTCACTGAAATAGAAATTACATATAATAAAACCCTTCACTTTTATTTCCAACTGCAAACTCACAAATAAACTTTAAAAACTATTTTAGGCCGGTTTCACACTGCAGGATTTTCCCTGATCAATGTCCATCCAGTTTGCGTGCAAACACCAGGAGTGAAACGTGCAGAGAAAAAGTACAATTGAAAGATTGACACCTGTTCTGAGTTTTGGAGACACTCCTGGTTTTTGCACACAAACCGGATGGACCCTGATCAGGAAAAAAAAGTGCAGTGTGAAACCAAAGGTGACTCTTGTCACCGCCGGCTGATCAGCTGATAATTTGAAATAGCCGGCGGTGAGAAGACTTCACCGCCGGCTTTCCCACCGGATTTTCAAACGAACAGCTGATGTATCAGCTGTTCATTTGAAATAGCCATCGGCTCGCTTCCAGGAATGGGAGCGGGCAGGAGTTGGAGGAAGGGGAGCCGACGGGGAGGCGGCAGGGGAGCGTGCATCAGCTGAGTGATTGTTTAAAAGCTGGCGGCTTTTTACCGCTGGCCTTTAAACAATCATGCACCCCTTTCAGCCTATTCCTCAGCCCCAGACCGCTTTTTCGGGTCCAGTAGACAATTACTCGCATATCCCATTGACTTACATTGGACTCGTGAGTAATATAAGCAAACGCATATCGATTAAGATGAATGTGAATAATATAAAATGTGAATAATATAAGTAAAACTCGCGAGTACCAAGTATCCCGACTACCCGTACTATTCTGCTAGTAGCAAGTAGTAACGAGTATACTCGCTCATCCCTAAAGATAAATCATATAGGGGAAACCCTACAGGTGCGTCCATACAAACACAGTCCCTGAAGAAGGTTCTGAAACACGTGTCGGTGTCTGGCCCCATACACGTTCTGTAGACTCTCACTCTGGTATTCACATGGGTGAGTGATTAACCTAAATCGGTCTGACTAAGAACTTCATGGCTCAAGAGGGTTTGTGACACTATTACTACTGGTATGCTTATACTGCATTGCATATATGTTTACAAGTGTTATCCTAATTGTCCTATCATGAAGACCTTCTTTTTGGTTGACACCATACTGTACATGTTCCCGTGTTAGCCAGTTTTGGTTATCGTGCAGTTCTGTTTATCCCTCACAGTACCTTAATTGTATGATCTATTGATTGTATGTACACTTGTCCTGGTCTTTTTGTATGTTCACCTAGTGTCAAACTAAATACTTTATGCACTTGCAAATACTAGTTGTATTTTATTATTCTTTGATCAAGAATGCAGTATGCTTTGGCTCCTTTTCTCATGTGGTTCATATATATATATTGAGCCACATCTTGTAATTTATATGGTCTATGATGATCACTTGGAACCATTCACCTAGTAGTTAAAAAATGGGGTGGTTTTCCCTGGCAATGCAACCCTGGCTCACGGTGGGGGTCAGCACCCTAGACCACGATGTGGCGCCCCCACTCCGATCGGCTCTTGACTAAGCCTGACCCTACACTCTCATGCACCATTAAGAGTGCCACCGGTGTATTTTGATGTGGGTCACTATAGCATTATAGCACTTATCTGTTGTTTCCAGGGTAAACACTCCCCTATTTCTCAATTTCTCAAGTGCATTTTATAATCCGTAAAATGCAGCAATTTCCCGACAAACTAGAAACCTACATGTAATTTCCTCCGGGATCAATAAAGTTTATCTTATCTTATCTTATCTTATCTTATCTTATCTTACATAACCTACATAGCCAATGCTTGCAAGCGATACAAGGAATTAGATTATGTTAAGAAAGTCCACACAAGTATGGAGAGAAGATGGAAGAGTCAATCTGGTGTTGCCCACAGTGGAATGTGAAGCCACTAGTACAAAGCTTTAGGGCAACGATTCTAACCAATGAGCCACCATGATTCCTTGATCTTCAACCTCGGGAATACAACATAATCAATCAAGGCCTTAAACGAAAATGGAGATACTTTGATGAGTCTGAAGGGTAGTTAAGGTTGGACACATCTACAAATTATTGAAAACAAGGTCAAGTCCTCCATTCTTTGAATTGGTGGACATCCATGAAGTACAAGCTGAGTTCTACTAGATATATTGTGTGGAACGATTGAGCATTAAATATTCATAATAAAGAAGTAGCATTAAATGTGCTAATCCCTTTCCTTATGTTCATGTAGTTTACTACTATGTGGTTCAGTAGTTTCATAATTTCCCATATTATGTATTGGGACGTGAATGCTCGGAGCTTGTGGTAGACGTGCTTGAGATCATTAAGAGTGGAGCTTATTACTTGCCGTTGTTATACCAGTCCCAACTGGTTCACAAATACGTGTTGGGAAATAAAACTAATGAGGACATTTGCTATAGATTAGACTTCCTCTCGTTTTACGGGTTTCCCAGGCGTTCTCCTCAACCTTAAACACATCATTATGAAGGAATGGATGTGGACAAGGTACGGGATCTAAAGAACTAAGGAATCTCATGGCTGGACCTCACATTTATTTTTATGCCTACAAGTAGAGATTTCTTCAGGGCTTATTCAGTCCTATAGTTAATGTTACCGGGGCAGGAATATCAATACATGTGTAAAATCTGTTGCTTTTGTTTAATGAATGGAATTGCAAATGGGGTTTGCAAATGTTAAGCCCAAAAAACAGCTACTGGTATATTTATTTGATCTACCGTAATTAATTATCAATGGGACCGAAAGCATCGGGATGGAGGTAATGTACAAAAATCTAACAATGAAGGGAGACAAAGAGCTTACCCATTACTTTTACATGCAAAGAACCGAATAGTGGACTTTCTCTTCAAAGTCTCATATTTCACATACCCAATGGTGGATTTCACCTTCAACTGTCATATATAACCAACCTAATGGCGGACTTCAAACTCTTATGTACAGCAATACCAATGGTGAACTTAGCTTTTTGTACTCCATCCAACTCTCATATAAAACAAACCCAATAGTGGACTTCTATATCCAAGTCTCATATTCGTCAAAGTCAGTGGTGGACTGCTACATCCAACTCTTATATACTGTACATTAATCCTAACGGTGGACTTCACCACCCAAATCTCATACACAACAAAATGAATAATAGAGTACTCCATCCAACTCTCATATAAAACAAACCCAATGGTGGACTTCTCCAATCAACTCTCATATACAACTAATCTAATGGTGCACTAATCCATCCAACTGTTATAGTCAACAAACCCAATGCTGGACTGCTCCATCCAATTTTCATAGTCAGCAAACCCAATAGTGGACTTCTCCATTTAAATTTCTTATTCATCAAAGTCAATGGTGGATTTCTTGATCCAACTTTCATTTTCAACAAAACCAATGGCAGATTTCTTCACTCCACAAAAGCAGTGATAGGCTACTTAATCAAAGTTCATATACAACAAACACAATGGTAGACTTCTTCATCAAACTCTCACATACGACAAACCCAATGGTGCACTACTCCATCCAAATGTCACATACAACAAACCAAATGCTGGACTGCTCCATTCCACTTTGATATGCAAAAAATACAATGGTGGACTTCTCCATCCATCTCTCAAATACAATAAACCCAATGGTGGAAGTTTCCATCCAACTCTCATATACAACAAAAACAATGGCGAATGTCTCCACCAAAATCTCCTATACAACAATCCTATTGGTTGAATTCTCCTCCCGACTCTCATATACAACAAACTCAATGATGGACTGCTCCATCCAACTCTCATATACAACAATCCTAATGGTGGACTTCTCCATACACATCTCTTATTAAATCTTAAAGCTGATGGTGGACATTTGCTATTCATCTCTCATATACAACAAAGTCAATAGTTCTCCATCCAACTCTCATATACAACAATCGTAATGGTGGACTTTTCCATCTAACTCTCATATACAACAAACCCAATGATGGATGTCTCCAACCAACTCATATACAACCAGTCCAATGGTGAGCTACTCCATCCAACTGTCGTAGTCAACAAACCCAGTGATGGACTTCTCCATCTAAATCTTATATTCATCAATGTCAATGGTGGACTATGCCATCCAACTCTCATTTACAACAAACCAATGGCAGATTTCTTCACCCAACTCTCATGTACCACAAAACTAATGATAGACTACTTCATCCACATCTCATTTACAACAAACACAATGGTAGACTTCTCCAAAAAAGTCTCATATACAACAAACCTAATAATGGGCTACTCCATGCAAGTGTCATATACAACAAACCCAATGGTGGACTACTACAACTTTTATATGCAAAAAATCATTTGGTAGACTTCTCCTCCTAACTCTCATATACAACAATCCTAATGGTGGACCTCTCCACCCAACTCTCATAAATAACAAATCCAATGATAGACTTCCCCATCCAACTCTCATATACAATAATCCCAATGGTGGACTTCTCCACCAAGCTCTCATATACAACAATTGCAATGGTGGACTTCTCCATCCATCTCTCTTATACAACAATTGTAATGGTGGACTTCTCCATCCAACTCTCTTATACAACTCATCCAATGATGGATTTTTCAATCCAAATTTCATATACTAAAAAGCCGATGGTGGGAATTTGCTATCCAACTCTTATATACAACAATTGTAATGGTGGACTTCTTCATCCAACTCTCATATACAACAAATCCAAAGGTGAATGTTTCCATCTATCTCTCACACAACAAAGGCATCATCCAACATATGCACAAACTTAGTGGTGGACTCTCAAGTGTAACATGCTCAGTAGAAAAATATTCCCTTAAATCACGGTCTGCAAGTGGCATTCATCAAACCTAAGCTTATGTACCTCCAGTGTAAAGTTATATTGGTTCAAAAATGAAATATGTCTATCAGGTTCAGCCAAGGCATGGGAAAGATTGTAGATGATTGATTGAGTAGAGTTTAGAAAGTCATAAACTAATCTACCCTAAAAGGGAACATTTTCTTTACTGTATAGACTGTATCTACTTACTGGAGGTATTGCTTAGAAGTGTAGAGACTGATCACATGCAGGGCACTTTAGCAGACAGTACAAAGACAAAATTGTCAGCACTGGGAGGAAGATGAGAAGAAAATGGGCAATTATTGGGTCAGTGTTGACTAACATTGTAGGATGTAATTTAAGTAAGTGCCAATGTTCCTTCTTAAAGAGAACCTTTCACCCCCCTGGTGCAAGGCAAACTGAATGCAGCACGGAATGCAGCATGCCTGTTGCATTGAGGGAAGGTATCCCCCATGTCTCTAGACCCCCTGTAAGCTTTAAAAAAGACACTAGATAACTTACAGTTAAGAGGTCGCCTGGGTTGGATCTTATTAAGAGGTCCTGGCTGCTGGCACAGTCCTCCCTGCCTCCTCCTTGTGTGTTCCTCCCCCTCTATGTGTCTATTGCCGCCTCCTCTTCTTCTTAGTCTGCCCTCCTCTTCTGCTCCTGGCATCACACAGAGCAGGAGCAGAAGAGGAGGGCAGACCCAGCAGGAGCTGGCGGCAGACACATAGAGGGGGTGGAACACACAAGGAGGAGGCAGGCAGGACTGTGCCAGCAGCCAGGACCTCTGATTAAGATCCCACCCAGGCAACCTCTTAAAGAGGGCCTGTCACCCTCCCTAGTGCAGGCCAATCTAAATGCACCACTGAATGCAGCATGTCTGCTGCATTCAGTGAAGGTCTCCCCCATGTCTCTAGCCCCCCTGTGCACTGAAATATAGACTTTATTACTCTTACATTAATGGAGTCAGGAGGGCATTACTTGTTCTGCAGTCAGCGCTGGCACGGAGGTTTTTCCCTGTCTCCAGCCGCTCTGCGCCGCCTCCTGCTGCTCCATTCCTCCTCCTTAGTGTGTCTGCCCCCCTCCTCACCTGCGCCGACGTCTAATCTTCTTTTCTCACGCAGGCACATAGTGAGGCCGTGACGTCAGCCGCCGACTCCCGTCCTCGCTGTGTGCCTGCGTGAGAAACGAAGATCAGACGTCGGCGCAGGCGAGGAGGGGGGCAGACACACTAAGGAGGAGGAATGGAGCAGCAGAAGGCGGCGCAGAGCGGCCGGAGACAGGGAAAAACCTCCGTGCCAGCGCTGACTGCAGAACAAGTAATGCCCTCCTGTCTCCATTAATGTAAGATTAATAAAGTCTATATTTCAGTGCACAGGGGGGTCTAGAGACATGGGGGAGACCTTCACTGAAAGCAGCAGGCATGCAGCATTCAGTGGTGCATTTAGATTGGCCTGCACCAGGGGGGTGACAGGTCCCCTTTAACTGTAAGGTTAATAAAGTCTTTTTTAAAGATTACAGGGGGGCTAGAGACATGGGGGACCCCTTCCCTGAATGCAGCAGACATGCTGCATTTAGTGCTGCATTCAGTTTGCCTAGCACCAGGGGGGTGACAGGTTGTCTTTAATGTAATGGTTAATAGGTAATCCTAAATATAAAGTCAGGAGCAAATAATTGAAGACCAGAAAAAAACTCACCTTTTCCCCAAATCAACATCAACGGTTTTAGTGGGATTGTTTACCATCTCTCAACTATAAAGATTGTATACCAAGTATCAAATCAATGAGAAATATCCAAACATGTCAGAGGTCAAAATACCTAAATTTCATGGCTACAGAGTGATCTCCATTCTCTCCAACTAAGGACTCCACAATTGTGACGGTGGAAATATAGACCTGGCCCCTGCTTTACAGTAGGTAAAGGGAATCTGCCAGATCCCCTAAGCCTCCTAAACAACCATCATCAAGCTTTGAAGACCAATTCCATGATGCCATGTTGTCCCAGTCAAGTGTGAAAACAAATCTATTCCAATTTTTTAGCAAATGGGAATGCTTTAGTTCTAGTCCCCATTTCTAGTAATCAGGCTCTAATAGGCAAGATTGATAGCCTTCACCATTCAATTCTCATATTCATCAAAGTCAATGGCAGACTTCTCTACCCAACTCTCATATACTCATGTATGTGAAGTGCTATGGAATTAATAGCGCTATATAAATGAATAAATAATAATAATAATATAGAACAAAAGCAATGGTGGACCTCACCACTTAACTCCTATATACAGCAATCCTAATGGCAGACATCTCCACCCAACTCTCATATACAACAAAACCAATGGTGAACTTCACCCAACTCTCATATATAACAAAATCAATGATGGACCTCATGATTTAACTCTTATATACAGCAATCCTAATGGCAGACTTCTCCACCCAGCTCTCATGTACAACAAAACCAATGGTGGACTTCTCCACCCAACTGTCATATACATCAAAACTAATGGCAGATCTCTCCTCCCAAATTTCATGTAAAAAAAACCATTGGTGGACTTCTCCTCCCAACTGTCATGTACAACAAAAACCAATGATGTACTTCTCTACTATACTCTCATATACAACAAACCAATGGCATATTTCTCCATCCAACTCGCAATGTACAACAAATCCAATGGCGGACTTTTCCACCCAACTCTCATATACAACAAAACCAATTGCGGACTTCTCCACCCAACTCTCATGTACAACAAAACGAATGGTGGACTTCTCCTCCCAACTGTCATGTACAACAAAAACCAATGATGTACTTCTCTACTATACTCTCATATACAACAAACCAATGGCATATTTCTCCATCCAACTCGCAATGTACAACAAATCCAATGGCGGACTTTTCCACCCAACTCTCATATACAACAAAACCAATTGTGGACTTCTCCACCCAACTCTCAAGTACAACAAATCCAATGGCGGACTTTTCCACCCAACTCTCATATACAACAAAACCAATTGCGGACTTCTCCACCCAACTCTCATGTACAACAAAACGAATGGTGGACTTCTCCACTCAACTGTCATATACAGCAAAACCAATGGTGGACTTCTCCACCCAACTCTCAAGTAGAACAAAACCAATTGCAGACTTCTCCACCCAACTCTCATGTACAACAAAACGAATGGTGGACTTCTCCACTCACCTGTCATATACAGCAAAACCAATGGTGGACTTCTCCACCCAACTCTCATGTACAACAAAACGAATGGTGGACTTCTCCACTCAACTGTCATATACAGCAAAACCAATGGTGGACTTCTCCTCCCAACAGTCATGTACAACAAAAACCAATGATGTACTTCTCTACTATACTCTCATATACAACAAACCAATGGCATATTCCTCCATCCAACTCGCAATGTACAACAAATCCAATGGCGGACTTCTCCACTCAACTGTCATATACAACAAAACCAAAGGCGGACTTCTCCACCCAACTCTTATGTACAACTAAACTAATGGCGGACTTTTCCACTGAACTCTCATATACAACAAGTATGTGATAGCCATCAATTACACCCATCTGAGGCCAGAGTCTTTTAGGTTGAGGCGGCGGCCAACTGGACTAGTCATTTCATTAGCATATATCAAAGGAATGTCCAGAATCAAGTTTTTTTTGTACATTTATCCACACTTGAATGGTACCATACATCAAGTATGTGGAAGGAATTGTGGAAAAGGACTATATAATGCAATGGTGGTTTAATGGGTGGCTAAAAGGATCTGACTCTTTAAACAATCTGGTGATCCTTGAATTTTTGGGATTTGCTGGTAAATATATAAACGTTTTTCATAATTAAACCATCATTCACTAACAAAATGGCTAACTAAACAGAATGCAAATTTAGATGGTTTTCTGAGCAGCCCCAAGCCATAAGTAGTTGTGTTTTGTACCTCTTTTGTGCTCATTTTGCAGACAACCTACAGCGGCGCCCCAGCATTTATTGGGTTAATACCTCTGGGTCTGGTAGACGGAGCTCTGTGGCCGCCTTGTGATGTTGGATTTAATTGATACCGGCTCTGCTTTATATTGCGTGCAGGCCCCAGACTGACCCTCATTAGTTGGCACATAAAACCATTTTGTCTACACAGGTATGGCTGGCCTTTTCACCCTGTGCACCTCCGCAGCCCGCCTGCAACAATCTCTTCTTTACGACCCTATTTGATTTCTTGTGACTAATTTGCAAAGCGCATTAATTACTTCCATGTCTAGATTTTATTGCCAATAATACCTAACAAACAACATTTTTTTATGTTTAAGTAGTCACAAAACTCTGTTGGCCGATATATTTTTGTCGCAACCGCAACCCCCTCAAAATGTCTCCATAACATTCAGTCTACTGTCTTATGGTTTCCTAGGAAGAAAATTCTACATATTTCTTCTGTATTAAGAATCAGTCATAAGGATCTTGATATGTATGTGCAATGCTAATACAATATATAATGCCCTCTGCATATGTTGTTCACTTTTTGGTCCTGGGTGCCAAGGATGGTGGATCTCAGTGCTCTCACGTTGACCCTGGGAGAGGCTAATGCTGATGTGGGCAAGACGATGAGATGCTGGGGTGCAGTGCAGCTGTGGGGACACAAACAAACTAATAATAGGGTGCATTTTGGTGCCAAGGGGCTGGAGTATTGTCGATGTGTGGCGTGAAGGGAACCTTTAGGCCTTGTTCATGGAATAAGCAGTGTTGAAACTGGAGGCCAGACTGAGCTGGCTCCACAAGGGTCTATGATGTCTGTATGAGGTCACAACCTCAATAATCCTTGCAGAGCAGCCTGACTATTGAGTCCCCTCTCGGGGTGATGGAGGAGCATGGCCACAACACAATTTTATTAACAGCATTCAAAAAGAACTTAAGTGCTTTGGTCAAACTTTTTAGCAACAACAAACTTTTAGAATACTCTATATACCTTTCATGGGGGGGTCCAGTCCAATGGGAGTAGTTGGTCTTGATTCACTGCTTCCTCTCTTCTTGCTTTGAGTGGATGACATGTCCTATATCCTCTACAGTGTCCTCCATTGTGCCCCTGCAAAGGCATAGTTCTCTTTGTCCTACCGATGGCAGAGCAAAGTACTGTAATGAGCATGGGCAGGGAGATGTGGTGCCCCTGCGTCCAAGAGGCCACAAAGGGAACTGCAGCCAGGCAGGTAGGACGACAGTTGAACACCAACACCCTCACAGCCCACACCACCCACGTACAGTAGAGGGCAGCACCCAACCCGGAGCCTAGGAACTCTAAGCAGGTGAGGGGTGGTGGGTTTAGAGCAGTGGGTGGGCTAACACGTAGTCAGGTGACAGACAGTAGAAATAGTGAAGGGGAGGAAGAAGGAGTCAGTAGGCCGAGGTAGGCTGAGCAGTAAAGACTGGATCACACGTCCTGGACAAGTGGGGTGTAAAGAGCGCAGAATCTGAACAGAGCCAGTGTGAGCCGCAGAGAGAAAGCCTATCCGGAGCCAGCACCCCAGGAGTGTGAAGGACGAGAGGGATGGTGATGCCCGGGCCCTAGAATTACAGCCGAGACGACAGACTGCAGGCGGAGTAGCCCTCCTATGATACTTGAAGACACAGTAGAGAGAGCCTGGTAGAGCCTCACACGGGAGGACTGCTGGAGGCTAGGCTGAGTAGAGTGTCGGCTCTAGAGGGGACCGTAGTTTCACCCGGCATCCTCAGATAACCGACGGGGGACTACAGCTACACGTTAGGGTCCCTACCCCAAAGGACAGGCAGCTCAGTGACAACCAGGAGGACCCACAGGGGCCCGAGTCACCGCCATACTGTCCGGAGACGCACTCCAAGCGAACACAGAAACAGAGAGAGAGTTAACAGCCTGGGAAGGACACAGAGACAGAGTGAGGGGTCACAGAGAGAGAGACCTGGCTGCAGAGAGTAAAGGGAACCCGGAGGGGAAAGTGTGCCCGTGTACTGAACTGAACTGTAAGAACTGTACTGAACTGTAACCTGAACTTGAGAACTTGAGAAGTAAACACGGTGAACCCTGAATATGCCTCCCTTGCATCTCTCTACCTGAATACTACTCCTTCCATACAGGTTTGCAACAGCCCTACAACTGGAGAGCCACAGCGTGCAGGCTCCAACACTGAAGGAGGATTCCTGCAGCATCTGGACAGTAAGTGTACTGCACTCAGCACCAGGCCTGCACACTACACAATAGACTTTAACCATCACTGCCCCAGGGAATACTGTTCTGTCCACGGAGAGCTATTCCATCCTTGCTGCCATTACACCACCCCGGAGGGTCTGCGGCAGCGGCGACCCCATTACTGGCCACACACAGTGGGTGGCATTACGACTGACATTTCCCCTGTAAATACCCCTTATTATTGACAGGGCCCGGGACACGGTCCGGACCAGGACCAACCGTGACTTCCCCAGTAGCAGACCCGGTCCGGTACCGAGTACCCCGTCCCAGTGGGCTCGACAGAGACACCAAAGAGCAACCGCAAATGTGCACTATAACACTTTGTTCTGCCCTTCACAGGGCAGAGGGAAGTGCAACTGTCCACTGAAGAAAACTGGGTGGATGACGTAGGACACGTCACACCAATGCTCCCTTGCGCATGCTTTCCACAATACTTTTCTCTGCCCTCAACAGGGCAGAGAGAAATTCACCTGAGCAGGAGCATGATGGAGGAAACTGGGTGGGTAATGTAGGATGCCTCATGCACATGAAGCAGTGAAGGAGGACAGCAAGCATAAGAAGAGTTGAAAGGCCAAAGTGCACCCGCGCATGCTCTACAATACGTTTCTTAGCCCTCAAGAGGGCAGAGAGAAGTTCACCTGTGCAAGAGTGCGAGGGAGAAAGCTGGGTGGTTGATGTAGGATGCATCATGCACATGAAGCAGGTAAAGAGGACGATGACTGTAAGAAGAGAACAAAGGGCAAAGCACACCTGCGCATGCGCTCTACAACTTTTCTTTGCCCTCGACATGGCAGAGAGACGTTCTCCAGCACAGGAGTGTGATGGATCAATCTGGGTGGATGACATAAGAAGCATCATCAACATGATGCAGGTAAAGAGGATGGCAATTGTAGAAAGAGATATCGGACCAAGACCAGAGACACCCATTGGACTGGACCCATAGCTGTTTTTTATGTTATACAGATCAACTTGGGAACTTTTATACAGCAATCCAGAATGCTGTATATAAGGGCTTATTTTTAATGGACGTCCTTTACATGGGAATAAGCATGTGTCCAGCTCCCTTTAATTGATGAAGTGCCAGAGTGTTTCCAAGAACTGCTAAGTGGAGTGCCTTGCACCAAACAGCTCTTTTGACCAGAAAACCATGGAGTGCCTAGAGTTCACCGTAACCACAAAGCTACACTAGAAGTCCCAGAGACGGGTCATTTGACCTTTTTACCATTGAAAACCAAGGATCCTTTAAATTCCCAGGACTTCTAGTGTTAAAAGAAATGTAACCATCAAGTGTCTTGTGCCACAAGGATATGAAAGGAGAAGAAAACGTAAGTCTTCTGTAATGAATGCAGTTTCTGAAGGTTTCTTTATTCACTCAACCATCCTCTTTAACTCATGTTAAAAGGTTTGGGAAAAGAGTAGTTATGAGCGAGCACTTTACTCCTCAAGTGTGCGGTACTCAACCTCGCTCGAACGGGCAAGACTCAGGGGCGTAACTAAACAGGTGCAGGGGTTGCGATCGTACCTGGGCCCTGGAGCGGCTTTAAAAGACTATTGCTATTATAAATTTGCCAGAATTGGGGGCCCCCTTGGAGCTTGCATATCAGGGCCCATGAGCTTCAAGTTACCCCAATGGCAAGACTCATGGATCGAGTATAATGGAAGTCAATGGGAAGCTGGATCGTATCTCCGTTGACTCTTCCCATCATACTCATGATCTGCTCGTTTCGAGTACCGAGCACTTGTGCTCATCACTGGAGTTGGGCAGTAGAATTATTTTTCTCTCTCCTGCAACGTTGTCATCTAGAGAGGTTGATGAACCCATGACACTGATGATCCGGTTGAGTGGTCAGTCATGTTGCTCTCCTTGAGGACTATTGATGGTCTGTATGTCCTCCTCGTCCCTCTGTCCACACCATATTTTTTCCATACGTTTTGGCATAATCTAAGAACACGCCATTACAAAGGTCGTCTACCTTTATTGTCTGGATAATTTCAAATGCTCCTTTTCCATAATTGTTGGAGCTTTGGGAAAATGTTTTTTTGTACTTTTTGGTTGCAGATTTAATTTTTTCCTCCCTAAACTCTGACCAGATGTGTATGACGTGTAGAACAATTTGTCCACTTAAATTTATTCATGAAAAAAACATGTTATCAAAAGAAATTCCAGAAATAAAACGTTCAGGACATTTCTGGACACGACAGTAGTTGATACCTGAGGCAGAGTGTGTGCAGGACGAAAGAGCGCGTCCGACCACAAGACTTCACAAGAATGTGCGACAAGGCGGACTGACCTAAGAAATGCACCCAACCCCTCCACCGACCTCACCAGGATTATTATATCACACAACAATAGCTCGCTGTTTCTCTAAATTATCTGTCCTATCTAAAATTTTTGTACATAGGGACAGTATTATAGTAGTTATATTCTTGTATATAGGAGCAGTATTATAGTAGTTATATTCTTGTATATAGGAGCAGTATTATAGTAGTTATATTCTTGTACATATGAGCAGTATTATAGTAGTTATATTCTTGTATATAGGGGCAGTATTATAGTAGTTATATTCTTGTATATAGGGGCAGTATTATAGTAGTTATATTCTTGTATTTAGAGGCAGTATTATAGTAGTTATATTCTTGTATATAGGGGCAGTATTATAGTAGTTATATTCTTGTACATAGGAGCAGTATTATAGTAGTTATATTCTTGTACATAGGGGCAGTATTATAGTAGTTATATTCTTGTACATATGAGCAGTATTATAGTAGTTATATTCTTGTATATAGGGGCAGTATTATAGTAGTTATATTCTTGTATATAGGGGCAGTATTATAGTAGTTATATTCTTGTATTTAGAGGCAGTATTATAGTAGTTATATTCTTGTATATAGGGGCAGTATTATTAGTTATATTCTTGTATATAGGGCAGTATTATAGTAGTTATATTCTTGTATTAGGGAGTATTATAGTAGTTATATTCTTGTATTTAGGAGCAGTATTATAGTAGTTATATTCTTGTATATAGGAGCAGTATTTAGTAGTTATTTTTGTATATAGGCAGTATATAGTAGTTATATTCTTGTGACATAAGGTGGCAGTATTTATAGTAGTTATATTCTTGTATATAGGGCAGTATTTGTAGTTATATTCTTGTATATTAGAGCAGTATTTATAGTAGTTATATTCTTGTATATAGGGCAGTATATAGTAGTTATATTCTTGTATATAGGAGCAGTATTATAGTAGTTATATTTTTATTTAGAGGCAGTATTATAGTAGTTATATTCTGTACATAGGAGCAGTATTATAGTAGTTATATTCTTGTATTAGGCATATTAGTAGTTATATTTTGAATAGGGCAGTATATAGTAGTTATATCTTGTATATAGGCAGTATTATAGTAGTTATATTCTGTATTAGAGCAGTATATAGTAGTTTATTTTGTATAAGGGCAGTATATAGTAGTTATATTTTGTATAGGAGCAGTATATAGTTTATATTCTTGTATTTGAGCAGTATTATAGTAGTTATATTCCTGTACATAGGAGCAGTATATAGTAGTTATATCTGTATAGAGAGTTTATGTAGTTATATTCTGTATATAGGGGCAGTATTTAGTAGTTATATTCTTGTAATAGGCAGTATTATAGTAGTTATATTCCTGTATATAGAGCATATTTAGTAGTTATATTCTTGTAATAGGGGCAGTATTATAGTAGTTATATTCTGTAATAGGAGCAGTATTATATAGTTATATTTTGTACAAGGCAGTTTATAGTAGTTATATTCTTGTATAGGAGCAGTATTATAGTAGTTATATTCCTGTAATAGGAGCAGTTTATAGTAGTTATATCTTATATAGGCAGTTATAGTAGTTATATTCTTGTAATAGAGCAGTATTATAGTAGTTAATTTTGTATAAGGGCAGTTTATAGTAGTTATATTCTTGTAATAGGGGCAGTATTATAGTAGTTATATTCTTGTATATAGAGCAGTATTATAGTAGTTATATTCTTGTACATAGGGGCAGTATTATAGTATTATATTCTTGTATATAGGAGCAGTATCATAGTAGTTATATTTTGTCACAGGGGTATTATAGTAGTATATTCTTGTATAAGGAGCAGTATTATAGTATTATTTCTTGTACATAGGGGGCAGTATACTTATATCTTGTATATAGGAGCAGTGTTATTAGTTATATTCTGTATATAGGACGTATTATATAGTTATATCTTGTACATAGAGCAGTATTATAGTAGTTATATTCTTGTATATAGGGCAGTATATAGTAGTTATATTCTTGTATATAGGCAGATATAGTAGTTATATTCTGTAAAGGAGCATATTATAGTAGTATATTCTTGTAATAGGCATATTATAGTAGTTATATTCTTGTATATAGGGCAGTATATAGTAGTTATATTCTGTACAAGGGCAGTATATAGTAGTTATATTCTTGTATAGGAGCGTATTATATAGTTATTTCTTGTAAAGGGCATATTATTATATTCTTGAAGGCAGTTTATAGTAGTTTATTCTTATAAGGAGCAATTATAGTAGTTATATCTGTAATAGAGCAGTATATAGTAGTTATATTCTGTATAGGGCAGTATATAGTATTATATTCTTGTATAAGGCAGTATTATATAGTTATATTCTTTAAAGGCAGTATTATAGTAGTATATCTTGTAAAGAGCATATATAGTAGTTATATTCTTGTATATAGGGGCAGTATTATAGTAGTTATTCTTGTACAAGGCAGTATTATAGTATTATATTTGTATATAGGAGCAGTATATAGTAGTTATATTCTTGTAATAGGGTATATAGTAGTTATATTCTGATAGGCATATAAGTAGTTATTTCTTGTAATAGGGCGTATTAGTAGTTATATTCTTGTATATAGGGCAGTATTATAGTTAGTTATATTCTTGTATATAGGGCAGTATTATAGTAGTTATATTCTTGTAATAGGAGCAGTATTATAGTAGTTATATTCTTGTATATAGGGCAGTATTATAGTAGTTATATTCTTGTACATAGGAGCAGTATTATAGTAGTTATATTCTTGTAATAGGAGCAGTTTATATAGTAGTTATATCTTGTATATAGGGGCAGTATTATAGTAGTTATATTATTGTATATAGGGGCAGTATTATAGTAGTTATATTCTTGTATATAGGCAGTATTATAGTAGTTATATTCTTGTATATAGGAGCAGTATTATAGTAGTTATATTCTTGTATATAGGGGCAGTATTATAGTAGTTATATTCTTGTATATAGGAGAAGTATTATAGTAGTTATATTCTTGTACATAGGGGCAGTACTATAGTAGTTATATTCTTGTATATAGGGGCATTATTATAGTAGATATATTCTTGTACATAGGAGTCAGTATTATAGTAGTTATATTCTTGTATATAGGAGCAGTATTATAGTAGTTATATTCTTGTATATAGGGGCAGTATTATAGTAGATATATTCTTGTATATAGGGGCAGTATTATAGTAGTTATATTCTTGTACATAGGGCAGTATTATAGTAGTTATATTCTTGTACATAGGGGGCAGTATTATAGTAGTTATATTTTTGTATATAGGGGCAGTATTACAGTAGTTATATTCTTGTACATAGGAGCAGTATTATAGTCGTTATATTCCTGTATATAGGGGCAGTATTATAGTAGTTATATTCCTGTATATAGGGGGCAGTATTATAGTAGTTACATTCTTGTATATAGGGGCAGTATTATAGTAGTTATATTCTTGTACATAGGGAGCAGTATTATAGTAGTTATATTCTTGTATATAGGAGCAGTATTATAGCAGTTATATTCTTGTATATAGGGGCAGTATTATAGTAGTTATATTCTTGTACATAGGGAGCAGTATTATAGTAGTTATATTCTTGTATATAGGAGCAGTAATATAGTAGTTATATTCTTGTATATAGGAGCAGTATTATAGTAGTTATATTCTTGTATATAGGAGCTGTATTATAGTAGTTATATTCTTGTATATAGGGGGCTTTTGTATATAGTTGGCAATTTTCCTGTAGTTTTTATTGATGAACCTCTCTATGTAGAATAAAAATAAGAACGACTGAAATTAGAAGTTCAGAGACCCTCTTTTGTGTATCTCTCAGGCAGTGGCGTAGCTTGAAGTTCATGGGCCCTGATGTTAAAGCTCCAACAGAGCCCCCAATTATTGCAACTCTTTAATAGCATTATTCTTTTTCTATAGACCAGAGGGACTTTTGGGGCCCCCTAGGCTCCCGGGCCCGGGTGTGATTGCATCCCCTGCACCTGTTGTAGTTACGCCCCTGTTGGGAGGACTCTTGTGGTGGAGCACTGTGGTTGATCATTTTCTCCTTTGGGTGAAGTGTCCTCTGGTTCTTGTTACTTACCTGCCAGTGATGTGATATATGTATTGTCATTGAAGTAAAGACATAAATCCTTGTAGATGCCATGAGTACTGTATATGTAGAGCTTCATGCCTTTTCCTTATATCTAGAAGCCTCTTCACGCCTTCTATTGCTCTTGTTGTTGACTCTACCTGTGGTGTCCAGTTAATTTGACTTTTTAAAGATAATTCCACACAAGACCTCGGAGTAAATTTACCAAAAATAACTTTTTTCCTCTGTAATAGCCCAGGTTATTGCCAACGAAAATGAAATGCAAAGTTAAACACTACAGAAATTCTAAGAAACAAAATTTGGCGGTTTTGGTCCGCAGATGGGATCTGTGCAGTGTACCTGGAAACATACCCCACCAGAGACCTCAAATCTTATTATATTGAAACAAGACTTATGTCGAGTTTGACATTGGATAATTGAGCAATTAGACATGGCTTTATTTCCAATTGACTTTAACCCAAAGAACATAAAACCAGTTAGACTTTTACCTGCTGCTAGCCCCGGAGAGATCTACGGGTAAGTTTAGGGTTTACTCTGCTCCGTTTATGCTTCTCCTCCCACCAGTTATCGCTAAGGCGGACATCGATGATGCCAGGTGGACCAGGTCATTGTCACGATGGTCTCTCCTACCTCTGAGACTTGTGGAATTGTTCTTCTGGGCTCTGGTTTGTCAGTCCATATCAAGTAATGTATGTTGTTAACCCTTCGGCCATTCAGCTCAATCTATCCCCAGTACTTAGTACCCATGACTTTTTTTAACAGGTCGTGGCTCAAGAGATGTGTGGTGTCTCAAGAGTCAACATTTTTTCCATCATTACCAAGCTACGCAGGTGAGAACCTTGAGGGACAGGTGGTAACGTAAGTGACCGTGGATAGTTTGCTGCATTCCTCCTGTAGACCCATTTTGACGGTCCTGACGCCCCTCACCAAAGTGAAGGATGTACTGTCACGATGGTCTCTTCTACTTCTGAGACTTTTGACAGGATTTGGACCTGAGTCTCATTCTCTTGATGAGACTCTTCACATTAAATGTATTTTCCTTTGCGTTGATGCTGTAGGGGGTCATGTCATTTTTGCTCCTTGTAGCATTTATTCCCTCTCCATCTGCTTTCTTCTTTTGACCACACCCATCACATTTAAATGGCCCCATGTTCCACCAGAGGGCGCCGGTTATAGAGATTCCACACTCTGTTACAAACCATAGAGGAAGAAGGTTGTATTTCTGCAGATGCTCTTGCCATTTTGTAGCCCAGTTGATGTAGGCTGCCATCCCGGTGTCTGACTGCAGCCTGTCACATGTTGAGTGCTCCGCAGTCCACTTGAATTGCTCTGCTGCAGTTTAAACCAGAGTTCATTTCTTTTGGTTCTTTCAGGGTTAATGCTGAAGCTGCTGGTGTGCAACTCTGCAGGTGCAGGTATAGGTTTTGTAGGTGCCCTTAGCCTTTAAATAGCCTCCCCTTCCTGCAGAAGAGGTCACTGATAGAGTTTCTCTACCTTTGACTGAGTATTCCTTGCCTGTTATACCATCCTGCTTCATTTTCCTCATGCGTGACACAGCCATGAAGTTTGTGTCATATCCTTTGGTGTTTTCCCCTGTGTGTTTTCCTTGGTTAAGTATTTATTAGTGCAGCAGTTAGACTAGCACTCTCACCAGCCAGCTACTTAGTGAGGGGTAAGATCAGAGCTAGCGAGGGACTAGGTATGCGCCTCAGGTGAGTGCAGGAAGTCTCCCATCCCCTGCTTTACACCGTCAGGGCCCACCATTGTTATTTTGTCCCCAGTGTTCTCTTGTTTGTGGTGGTGCACATCTGTGGTTATGTCGAGCCCCAAGTCCTGGGGTACTCGTGTATCAGGCTCGGTGGGTGTTTCACGGGGATGTCTTGGGTGGCAGCGCCTGAGCTCATGGCTTGGGTGACACTTCAAAAAAAAGGTTATGTACAAGGGATAAGAGTTTGCTGTTGTCACGTGACGCCACCTGTAGTACCTGGTGATGGGTCACCAGCGCCGCCACAGTCCTCTGGAGGGCCGATGGTATTGCGGCAAGGATGGCAAAGCTCCCTACAGGTGGAGCTGGTCGTCCTGGGCAGCGTTCCTGTCAGCAAACAGGTTGAGTTCTGCAGCACAAAGACACGGAGGAAAAGTCACTCTTCCGGGTACTTTACTGAAAACAATCATCGGCATACAAGTCCACAGTTCAGCAAAAGTTGTTAATGAAACAGGTAGCTCTACAGGTGGCTGCAAGTGGATGCCAGGTGGTATGGTGGTACCCGTGGTATACCTTAGCTGACGAACCCATGTCCTTTCTTCCCCGACTAGGATGAGTCTATACCCAATGGCTCCTTATAGGGGCTCCCCTCCCTCATGGGGAAGAAGCAGGCAGACCGCTCCGTCTGGCAGGGTGCCGCAGCCGGTGAACAGACCGCGGCAGCCGGTTGATGATTTCAGAGGTAGACTCTGGCCATTTCCTCGGTTCCGGCATTCCCGTGGTGGACTGGGGAATTCCCTGGAATATGGCCGCTCCACGCTGGGGTTCCCCCTTTCTCTCTTGGGCCCAGACTCCCGCGTCAGGCACCCTCTCTCTGGATCCTCTCTTATCTTCCCTCCAGACCAGCGTAGAGGTGTCCGGTTAAACCTTCCGCCTCGCTCCACACTCCTCCTCGACTCCTCTCCAACTCCAACTCCTCGCACTCTCTCCGACTCTCTAACTCTCACTAACTTCTACTCCCCCTAGAGGTGAATATATCTTCCTCCCAGGAGTAACCTCCCACTACTACTCCAATGTGGGAGTGCAGGAATGGGTCCCACCCACCAGCCTAGGGTCCACTTGCAGCTGGGGAAAATTACACTTCTTTACACTTCCCCACTGTGACGCCTGACCATGTGGAGCGCCACAGTTACTCTGGAGGAATTCAGGTAGTCACGGCCTGACAGTCATGTTCAGCTGATTGTGTTAGGAGGCAATAATGGAGGAAAAGTTTAGAAGGTTAAAGACAAATTAGACACTGTTTCATATGATTTTTTTTAGGGTGTCACTATAAACCCCATCTATTTGCTGACATTAGACTTTCGAGTTTTATGATGATGACATCATTTACATGGTCTTCAGCTGTATCATGTTCTTCTCATCTTGGATTATTTTCTCAGCATTTATCTGATCTGATGACCACAAATTTAGAGCTTTTGGAGGTTGAACTCACCCAACAGGTCTTTAAAGCTTTAGTCTTTGGGTGATTTAACCCAAATTGATCATTTTTGGTGTAATTTTTCCGTGAATGGACTTTTGATAACCTTCAAGAATGATCACTTTCTTCCTATCTGTTATCTCAACCAACAAGGTTCATTGCTCTGGATGTGGTAGCATGGCACACCTCAATTGTCGGAGGGAGCAACCATTTCATATAGCCATGGGCGAAAGTGTTACACCCTTGATATTGTTGTAGAGAAGGGAGTATTTTACCCAGCATATTATCACAATTCCCCATGTTTTGTTGTACACATATTTATATACCTTGTGTTTATTGGAACAAAACAAAAAGAAAAAGCTGAGAAAAAAACTAAAATTAGACCAAATTTCACACAAAACTCCAAAACCGGACCGGACAAAATTGTTGACACCCTCAACTTCATATTGGTTTGTACACCCTTTTGGAACAAATACATGTAATCAAGTATGACAAAATGTGTATTAGCAATAATTTTATGGGAGAAATACTTCATTTTCTGGAACAATTTCAAAGGTGCCAACACTTTCGGCCATTACTGTAAGTGCTGGTATCGATGCCCAAGTCCTGCATGCCTTAGGTTCTGTCTCTATAACTTAAAGCAGTAGTATCCTAGTTCAGTAGTGGATGTAACAGCATGTCCCTCCCCTGGCCTATGCTCGTAAACTGTTATGTAATCAGGCCTAGGTCAACATCTCTTATACTACATCTAGTGGGGGATTCTGTCTTTGTTCTTCTCAGCATCCAATAGACAAACCTGTAAGAAAGAATGGAGCCTGTAGCTTCTGGAAACTTCTCAATGTAGCCACGTGTTCAAAAATGGGTGTGAACCCTCCACCATCCATGGGCTGATCCCAGGACACAGAAAACTTTACTCATGTTTTGGCCCAGTTAGTTGTGTGGTGACGTGCGAAGGGCTGGGATCTTACGCTGAGGCGAGATCCTGGTGACCGTCTGTATTGTTAGAAGCTGCCATGTGGGATTGTCTTGTGTCCCTCATCTACTGGATTCATTGAACTCATCCAAGGACTAGTTCTATATTTCCCTGGTGCCGGATTACCGGGTGGCGCACCCAGGTCTGTTCCCTTGGTTGCAGAGTCATTGTGGACTCATTACAGACTCTGCACAAATATCTTCATTTGTGCTGTTCCATTTTCCCTGTTCAAATAAATCTTTTTGGATTGTTCATCAGCCTGGTGTCCCTTCCTGCTCTGTCGTGCACCCTGTCACAGATTTGTTCCCCCTGTTAAAGTAATAAACCCTGTACATGCATCAGCTGCTGCTGCTGTTTCAGCACTGTCGGTAACTACGGCATTGATCTCCATGTCCTATCACCACTGGTTTCCTTCTCCCCCCTTCGGACATATTTGCTATCAACAGGAAGCACAGTGCTCACATCCTGTTGAAAGCACCTATGTCCGAAGGTGGGAAGAAGGAAGCCAGCAGTGATTGGACGCAGGCTCCAATGTCATGTGAGCCCCGAGCTACGGTTACTGACAGCGCTGGAATGGTGGCAGCACGGGAGGTTAGTACAGGGGGGAACAAGTCAATTCAGTAGGGGTTGTCCTAATAGTGGATCCCCTGTAAACCTAGACTAGTGATGAGTGAGCACTGCCATACTTGGGTGCTGGGCACGCAATATGAGCAGGTGGAACGCTTGGAAGGAAAAATGCTTCAGTTCTCCATTGACTTCCATCATACTCGGTACTTGAGTTGAGCCCAGGGGCGTAATTACAATAGGTGCAGAGGTTGCAATCGCACCTGGGTTATGAAGTCTAGTGGGGCCCCAAAAGTCCCTTTGACCTATAGAAAAAGACTAATACTAATAAAGATTTGCAATAATTGTGGGCCCCATTGGAGCTTTCGCATCAAGGCCCATGAGCTTCAAGTTACGCCAGTGGTTGAGCCCATCCAAGAGTTTGATGCAGTGGCGTAACTACCACGGTCGCCTCCAGCCGCCCGCCGTGACCGCGATAGCGCTGGAAGAGGAGCGGAGGGAGGACTGGAAGTGACCGAAGTCACTTCCTGCAGCCGCGCAGCTGTGCCCGCCCCTCGACTCCTCTACAAGTACAAGGCAGAGCAGGTACTCGCGCCGGCCAACACTACTAGCATCCACTCCCCCCCCGCTCCTCACCCGGCCAACACCACTAGCACCCACCCACCCCCCCACTCCTCAACAAAGGGGCCCCGGAGTGCATCTTGCACCGGGGCCCGCGGCTCTGTAGTTACGCCACTGGATTGATGTGTTGTTTTCCAAGTACCAGGAAACAAGGTTGAAGTCAGTAACTGGAGTGTGAAATACTCCTGACCGGACATTGGTGGAGACTGCAGCCGTCTGAGTGAAGACCTTGATGGAAGCCGTCTGAGTGAAGACCTTGATGGAACTAGGCGAGATGAGTAACAAGGGTAAAAGGAACATGTGAACGTTAACATATAAGAATGTCCACAAGGGGACCTAGAACTACAGCTATGAGCCTGCCATAGGATACATTATTTTATGATTTCTTTTTCCACTTCTTTCATAAAAAGGGTTTCTATCAAGGTCAAATATTGCGACAGACCTCAGTTAATTATCTGTTTATGAGAAACCCAGGATCAGAAATGTTTTATTTTCCAGATCTATCAATGTTTCAAGTGACTTTAACACAAAGTTAAACGCTTCACCCACACACGGCCGCTCGCCGCATACATAAGTCATTCCTTCCATCACAGGGAGCCGCCGCTGCTGCTATTTCTCTGGTGATATAAAAATAATCATATTGCAAAGAAATGAACTTTCTTCCACTTGAATGGCTGCCAAAGATTATAGCACAGTCTTAAATCTGATCATGAATCAATTTTGGGAGGGGGGGAGGGGGCAGCCCTCTAATTTGCAGAAACTTTATAACATAATTGCTTTATTGTTCACCGGGGGTATAACACTTTCTGCTTTTTATATCTGGAATCGCTAAGACTATATTTCCTTCCAATGAAAAAAAAGAATATGAACGTGAGTGGAAAAAAAGTTTTTGATAGCACCTCTTCATTAGGGAAACCATCCAACTCTAAAATAGGCCACTTTAGTCTCCTTCATTCTTCTTTTGGTTGTTTTGGAGAAGAGAAGATGTTAAACTTCTCATGGAAAGATGCTAAGTCCTACATTTGGGTAAAAAAAATAACAAAAATCCTCTATAGAATGGGAGGTATAGGGCTAAGCAACAGCGCATGTGAAAAAGACTTGTGTATCACAGGCGAACATGAGTCAACAGTGTGATGCAGCAGGAAAAAAGGCAAACACAATTCTGAGATGTAATAACAGAAGCAAATCCTAGATCACTTGAAGTCATTATCACCCTCTACTCCTCTTTGGACCTCATCTTGATACTGTGTCCAGTTCTGGTCTCCATATTTTAAAAAAGATGTAAAAAAAACTGGAGCAAGTTCAGAGAAGAGTGGTGACCAATCTGCCAACCATGTCCTAGGAGGAACAGGTACAGGATTTAAGAATGTTTAGCTTGCAATAGAGAAGACTAAGAAGAGACTTAATAGCTGTCTGCAAATATCTCAAGGGTTATCACACTGTAGAGGGATCAGCTTTATTCTCATTTACACAAGGAAAAACTAGAAGCAATGGGATGAAACTGAATGGGAGGAGACACAGATTAGATATTAGAGACACCTTTTTCACAGTGAGGGAGATCAACAAGTGGAACAGGTGGGTGAATTCCCCTTCAATGGAAATCTTCACACAGAGGCTGGACAGACATCTGTCTGGGATGATTTGGTGAATCTTGCTTTGAGCAGGTGGTTGGACCAAATGACCAGGAGGTCCCTTCACACAATGACCCAGGAGATCCCTTCACATGAAGACCCAGGAGGTCCCTTCACATGATGATCCAGGAGGTCCCTTCACATGATGACTAAGGAGATCCCTTCACATGAAGACCCAGGAGGTCCCTTCACATGATGACTCAGGAGATCCCTTCACATGATGACTCAGGAGATCCCTTCACATGAAGACCCAGGAGGTTCCTTCACGCTATGACCTGGGATGTCCATTCACACTATGACCTGGGATGTCCATTCACAAGATAACCCAGTAGGTCCCTTCATATGATAACCCAGGAGGTCCCTTCATATGATAACCCAGGAAGTCCCTTCACATGATGGTCCAGGAGGTCCCTTTAAACAATGACCCCAGAGGTCCCTTCAAACAATGACCGGGAAGGTCCCTTCAAACGAAGTCCCAGGAGGTCCCTTCACATGATGATCCAGGAGGTCCCTTCACATGATGATCCAGGAGGTCCCTTCACATGATGACCAAGGAGGTCCCTTCACACAATGACCCAGGAGGTCCCTTCACACAATGACCCAGGAGGTCCCTTCACACGATGACCCAGGAGGTCCCTTCACACAATGACCCAGGAGGTCTCTTCACATGATGACTCAGGAGGTCCCTTCACACAATGACCCAGGAGGTCCCTTCTAACTTTACCATTCTATGAAACTATGTACATTTTTTAAAGATATGAAGGGAAGAATGAAGTGAATCAGTTTATATAAACCACTTATTTCTTATTTATTGCCTTTGTTATGCAAAAAAAATCTAATTTTACTCAACTTTGTATGTACAATATTTTTTTTCAATCTAAGGCAAGCCCAAAAAATGTCAAGTTGATTTGTGCAATGTTTCCCAATGTAAAAACAAAATAAAAGCAAAAAGTTGAATTGAAAAGAAGCACAAAACACATCGTCAATATACCCACTCCAACAATTAGACCAATATTTTTCGTTCTGATTTTATCTATATGGAATTATCATCTACATCAGAGTTGATCAGAGTTTATATCTTCCAAACATCAGTTATATTATTATTAACAGTACCCAATTAAATGTTATCAGTCCTGATGTGATCCTAGGGCTGTACTTATACAACATTTTGATCATTATTGTCATCCTACATGAATAGAGATGTATTCTTTTTTAGTTATCCTCTAACTCGACATATCACAACAGGTGAGACGTGAGATGACCAGATTTAATAAAAGAAAACCCTATGATTTTATGATACTCCGGTGAAGGCTGCAGTTCTGATGTCTGACTGCAGTCGAAACGTGGATGTATATGCTTTTTGTTATCCTCTGGTTTGTCTTATTTTCTTAGTGTTTTCTTAATGCAGCAATGGGACTAGCACTCTCGCCGGCCATCTTAGGGTTAAATCAGGGCTAGCGGGGGATGAGGTATCCTGTTCGGCAACAGGGTGAAAGAACCCGTATAGGAATGATAGGGAGGTCAGGGTACCTCCTCAGATGAGTGCAGGAGGTGTCCCTTTCCTTGGTTCCTACAATCATGGCCCTCTGTTGTTATTGTATCCCCAGTGTTTTCTTGTTTGTGGTGGCACACGTCAGGATTTCCTGGTATATGGAGGAACCCAGGTAGTCCTGGCGTGACATCTACATTGGCATGACCTCTGCACTGTTATTCACTGCTGTAGTCAATATAATAAGGCCTAAGCAGTGATGAGAGACAATGGTGGACCCTAGTAGGACAATCACCTTTATGAGAACCAATTCCCCCGAAAAGCTTCATAAACGGCATCTCATCTACTCAACCCATACCATACCCTATATTAAATAGGGACAAGTACCTTGAAACAGCTGTCAACATTGACAGGACCACTGCTCTCTTAACCCCTTAATGACCAATGATGGCTATATCCGTCATGGCTTTGAACTGTCACTTCATGTAAACACTCTCTTTGGTCAAAGAAATACAGAAAATATCAGCCTAAATTTTTCACTAACATAAAGTCCAATATGTCATGAAAAAACAATCTTTGAATCACTGGGATATGTTCCAGAGTTATAACCTTAAAAAGTGACACCATTCAGAATTGAAAAATAAAGGCTTGGTCCTTAAGGGGTTAATATGTGATATCACAGTATAAAAGGAGCAGTGGTGAGAGACAAAGGTGGACCCTAGTAGGACAACCGCTTTTATGAGAACAAGTAACCCCAAAAGCTTCATAAAGGCAACTCATCTACTCAAACCATACTTTCTCTGTATTGAAGAGGGAGAAGTACAAAACAGCTGTCAACATTTACAGGATCTCAGCACTCCTAATGTGATCTTACAATACACAAGGAGCAGTGGTGAGAGACAATAGTGGATCCTATTATTATTATTATTATTATTTATTTATTTATATAGCGCCATTATATTCCATGGCGCTTTACATGCTAAAAGTGTCAGACTAGGACAAGTAACATAGTAACAATACAAGTAACAATAAATGTGGACAATTCAGTCGTACCGATACAATATGGGAGAAATCCTGTCCACGAGGGCTCACAGTCTACCTACGAGGGGCGGGTGGGGAACAGTGGAGGGGGACGTTCAGTGTGAGCGGTGTGGTGGACGGGGTCTCATTGCAGGTGGTAGGCTTGACGGAAGAGGTGGGTCTTCTGGCCTCTTTTGAAGGTTCTCAGGGTAGGAGAATGTCTGATGGGTTGGGGCAGTGAGTTCCAGAGTCTGGGTGAAGCACGGGAGAAATCCTGTATGCGGTTGTGCGAAGAGGAGATGAGGGGGAGTAGAGGAGGAGCTCTTGGGAGGATCGCAGGTTGCGTGAGGTTATGTATTGGGAGACCATGTCAGAAATGTATGGTGGGGACAGGTTGTGAATGGCTTTGTATGTCATGGTTAATGTTTTAAACCGGGATCTCTGGGAAGTAGGGAGCCAGTGAAGGGCTTGGCAGAGGGGGGAGACAGGGGAGTAGCGGGGGGACAGATGGATTAGGCGGGCAGCGGAGTTCAGGATAGATTGGAGAGGTGCAAGGGATGTATTGGGGAGGCCGGTGAGCAGGAGGTTGCAGTAGTCGAGGTGGGAGATGATGTCAGCGTGAATGAGGGTTTTAGCAGTGTCGTGGTCAAGGAAAGTGCGGATCCTATAGACGTTTTTGAGCTGGAGTCGACAGGAGGTGGCGAGGGCCTGGATGTGGGGCTTGAAGGAGAGGGAAGAGTCAAGGATAACCCCGAGGCACTTGGCGTGGTGGACTGGGGAGAGAGAGCAGTCATTGACGACAATGGATAGGTCAGGTAGTGAGGGGGAGCGTCTTGGGGGGAAGACTATGAACTCGGTTTTGTTCATATTCAGCATAAGGAAGCGAGCAGAGAAGAAGGATGAGATGGCGGACAGGCAGTGTGGAATTTTGGATAGAAGGGAGGCAATGTCAGGACCAGACAGGTAGATTTGGGTGTCGTCGGTGTAGAGGTGGTACTGGAGGCCATGGGACTCAATGAGTTGCCCTAGGCCGAGAGTGTAGATTGAGAACAGTAATGGTCCAAGAACTGAGCCCTGGGGGACCCTGACAGATAGGGGGTAGGGCGAGGAGGATGTGTGGGAGTGGGTGACACTGAAGGTCCGGTCCGTTAAGTACAAGGAGATCCAAGAGAGGGCAAGGCCCGTGATGTCAAGAGATTCCAGGATCTGAAGTAGAAGGGAGTGGTCAACAGTGTCGAAGGCGGCAGACAGGTTGAGGAGGAGGAGTACAGAGTAGTGGTGCTTGCTTTTGGCAGTCAGTAGGTCGTTGGTGACTTTGGTCAGGGCTGTTTCAGTGGAGTGGAGGGGTCAGAAGCCAGATTGCAGGTGGTCAAAGAGGGAGCAGGAGGAGAGGTGAGAGGACAGCTCAGAGTGGACATGCTGTTCAAGTAGTTTAGAGGTGAAAGGGAGGAGAGATATAGGGCGGTAGTTGGAGACAGTTGTGGGGTCGAGGGAGGGTTTTTTGAGGATGGGTGTGATCAAGGCGTGTTTGAAGGCTGAGGGGAAAGTGCCAGTGGTAAGTGATAGGTTGAAAAGATGAGTTAGGGCTGGGATGATAACGGAGGTGAGGTTGGGAATGAGGTGGGATGGTAGCGGGTCGTGGGCGCTGGTGGTGAGGTGTGATTTTGACAGGAGGGAGGAGAGCTGGTCTTCAGTTATGGGGGGAAGCAGTTGATGGAAGGAGAGGGCAGTATAGGTGAAAGGGGAGGCTGTGGGGACAGTGGATCAAAGCTGTCTCTGATTCTGTCAATCTTTTCTTTGAAGAAGGAGGCAAAGTCTTCTGCAGAGATAAGGGGAGAGGGAGGGGGAGCAGGCGGGCGGAGTAAGGAATTGAAGGTTTTGAAAAGTTGTTTGGGATTGTGGGACAGGGAGGTTATTAGGCATGAGAAGAAGGTTTGTTTGGCGGTGGCAAGTGCAGTCTTGAAGGTGATGAGGGACTGTTTGAACAACGCAAAGTGCTCAGTGGAACGTGATTTTTTCCATCGCCTCTCAGCGACCCTGGATGCCCCTCTCAGGTCTTTAGTGAGGGTGGTGTGCCAGGGTTGCCTATTAGTGCGTGGAGCGTGATATGTGAGGGAGGCTGCTAGGTCGAGCGCCTTGGTTAATGTGGTGTTGTAGAGGGTGGTGGCAGTGTCTGTGTCACGT
Organism: Allobates femoralis; assembly: GCA_033576535.1. Lineage (NCBI taxonomy): Eukaryota > Metazoa > Chordata > Amphibia > Anura > Aromobatidae > Allobates > Allobates femoralis. Next base: position 20,809,705 of record JARQOC010000003.1, read on the forward strand.
ATAGATGTTATGTTGGCGAGAGCGAGAAGGGATTCTGAGAGTGAGTGTAGATCAATGTGCTTTAGGTTTCTGCGGGGATGATCAAGTTTGCAGAGAGGAGGTGATGTAGTAGGGGAGGTGAGGGAGGAGAAGGTCAGCAGATTGTGGTCAGACAGGTGGAGGGTTGAGTTTGTGAGGTTAGTAAGGGAGCAAAGACGGGTAAAGATGAGATCCAGCGTGTGGCCATTTTTATGGGTGGTAGAGGAGGACCATTGAGAAAGCCCGAAGGAGGAGGTCAGGGAAAGAAGTTGAGAGTCGGTTAGGTGGGCAGTGTCAATGGGGATATTGAAATCGCCCATAATGATTGTGGGGATGTCAGTAGAGAGGAAATGAAGTAGTCAGGTGGTGAAGTGGTCGAGGAAGATGGGGATGGATCCAGGGGGGTGGTAGATGACGGCTAGCTGGAGGTTACAGGGGGAGAAGATGCGGACAGAGTGGGCTTCGAAAGATGGGAGAGTAGTAGATGGAGATAATGGAATAGGGGCAAAGGAGCAGGTGTCGGACAGGAGTATGCCGACACCTCCGCCATGTTTGTCGGAGCGGCGAGGGTTGTGGGAAAGATTGAATCAGCCATAGGATAGTGCAGCAGGGGAGGCCGTGTTGGAAGGGGTGAGCCAGGTCTCTGTGATGCCAAGGAATGAGAGTTTATTAAAAATAAAGAGTTCATGGATGTATGGGAGTTTATTACAGACTGAGCGGACGTTCCAGAGTGCACCTGGCCGGGAGATTAGAGGAGCAGGGGCTGGGGGGATGGGTCTAAGGTTGGTCAGGTTGCGAGGGTGGGTGATGGTGAGGTTATGAGAGTTGGTGAAGGGACGTGGGGGTGGGGTGTAGGTGACTGTGGGGATGTGGCGGGGGAGCCGGGATTAGGGGAAATGTTGCCAGCGAGTAGGAGGAGCAGGGAGAGGGTTAGCAGGTGGGAGCATGAGAGTTTACGTGGTGGCCGTGCCTGATTGGAGATGGAGGATTGAAAGTGAAGGAATAGTTCAGAAGAGTGGGTGAGGTGGTTAGGTAGGATGGAGGTGAGAGAAGTACTTTGTTGCTGGTTGGAGAGATGAGCGGGGGTAGCAGGAAGTGGAGAAGGATGGGAGTGAGAGTGCAAAGGAGGGGATACATTGTGGATGGTGAGTGGGGGATGGGAGAAGCGTGGGTCAGATGCAGCAGGAAGGAGAGCTGTAGTGGTGGGTTAGTGGTCAGTAGTGAAGAGTAGTCTGAGGTTTACATAGTGAATACATAATTTCAGCACAAGTGAACAAATTACATATCTGTTTGTTTGTCTTGCATGACTTACCCGTTTCCTGCCCGGTGTAACTGCATAACACTTGTACAGTCGGCACTTATGCAGTTGGCATGATTGCAAGACCCCGCATGATTGCACCCCTTAGCTAGCTCTAGATACATAGTGAGTTTCTACTTAGATCTGGGTCTATTAAACTCATTAATCAATCAATCAAAGAAACTCAGGACAGCAGGAGGCAATAAATGCAAGACAAATAAAAAGAGTTCCTGGGCATCATGGGTCATAAACACTTCTGAACCAAAGATGACTTCTGAACATCCCACATCACACACAGTAAGATGATTTCAGTGTATTACATTAATAAAAGACTAGTATGTTGTTAACAGAAGTTACAGATTCATATACCTCTCTTGTGAGGAGAGACAGGCAGGAAAGCTGTGTGAATGGAAGTTACTGATTCATATACCTCTCTTGTGAGGAGAGACAGGCGCAGGAAAGCTGTGTGAATGGAAGTTACAGATTCATATACCTCTCTTGTGAGGAGAGACAGGTGCAGGAAAGCTGTGTGAATGGAAGTTACTGATTCATATACCTCTCTTGTGAGGAGAGACAGGCAGGAACACTGTGTGAATGGAAGTTACAGATTCATATACCTCTCTTGTGAGGGGAGAGAGGCAGGAAAGCTGTGTGAATGGAAGTTACAGATTCATATACCTCTCTTGTGAGGAGAGACAGGCAGGAAAGCTGTGTGAATGGAAGTTACAGATTCATATACCTCTCTTGTGAGGAGAGACAGGCAGGAAAGCTGTGTGAATGGAAGTTACAGATTCATATACCTCTCTTGTGAGGGGAGAGAGGCAGGAAAGCTGTGTGAATGGAAGTTACAGATTCATATACCTCTCTTGTGAGGAGAGACAGGCAGGAAAACTGTGTGAATGGAAGTTACAGATTCATATACCTCTCTTGTGAGGAGAGACAGGCAGGAAAGCTGTGTGAATGGAAGTTACTGATTCATATACCTGTATGAAGAGAGAAGAGATGACCATTAGATTCTTACACAGTGTAACTGCATAACACTTGTACAGTCGGCACTTATGCAGTTGGAATGATTGCAAGACAACCAGTAACCAGCAAAAACTTCATAAAAGGCATCAAATCTATTCAAACTGTACCATACTCTGTATTGAAAAGGGATAAGTACGAAACAGCTGTCAACATTGACAGGACCTTTGCACTCTTAATCACCGCTTTAGTTAGTATACAAACACCTAAGCAGTGGAGAGAGACAATGGTGGACCCTAGTAGGACAACTGCTTTTATTACATCCAGTAACCCCAAAAGGTTCATAAAAGTCATCTCATCTACTCAAACCATACCCTTCTCTGTATTGAACAGGGACAAGTACAAAACAGCTGTCAACATTGACAGGACCTCAGCACTCTTAATGTGATATCACAATATACAAGGAGCAGTGGTGAGAGACAATGGTAGACCCTAGTAGGACAACTGCTTTTATGACATCCAGTAACCCCCAAAAGCTTCATAAAAGGCATCTCATCTACTCAAACCATACCCATCCCTATATTGAACAGGGACACGCATGAAACAGCTGTCAACATTGACAGGATCTCAGCACTCTTAATGTGATATCACAATATACAAGGAGCAGTGGTGAGAGACAATGGTAGACCCTAGTAGGACAACTGCTTTTATGACATCCAGTAACCCCCAAAAGCTTCATAAAAGGCATCTCATCTACTCAAACCATACCCGTCCCTGTTCAATATAGGGATGGGTATGGTTTGAGTAGATGAGATGCCTTTTAATGTGATATCACAATATACAAGGAGCAGTGGTGAGAGACAATGGTGGATCCTAATACGACAACTGCTTTTATGACAACCAGTAACCCCCAAATGTTTCATAAAAGGCATCAAATCTACTCAACCTGTACCATATTCTGTATTGAGTAGGGACAAGTACCTTGAAACAGCTGTTTACAGATGGTTAATTGATTTATATCCCTAACTTTGTTTAAAATTTTTTTAAAGGGTTAGTAAATGAAATACAACAGCCTATAAAAACTGGATAGATTTCTCCTTTTTGGAGGAGCACTAACATGCATACTTCCCATGAAGCATTTGTGGCACCCCTGCGGGGGATTGCCACAGGATCCACCGGTGCAAGGAGGGAATTACACCTTGGTTCGCACAGCACAACTAAGGAGGAGTTCAGCCCCGAGGAGAGCAAGTAAGAGACGCTAAAACTGACCAAGCACAGGACCAGGGGCCATAGGAAGAATAGGGACCCCGCAGAAGGACCTCATTGTCAGTTTAGAGCAAAGCCCAGAGAGGGAGAAGAAGCGGTGGGTTCAGGCTCAGGCAGTACTTACCCCAAACCACAGAGCACAGACACAGAGGAGACCTCATAACTTTCTAAGGTGGAAGTCCCAAGTTGCACCGGGGACCTGGTTAATACTCTGGACTGTACCTGTTACCTTGTCACCAGTAAAATGTACTGAAACAATAATCCCTGTGTGTCTGTGTGCCTGTCTAACCACCACAATTCACTGCTGTGCCAGCAAAGACTTAACTCCTACTCCTCTCATCCATCCCCGCTGCCCTGAGGTAAAGCTCCACCTGTGGGGAGCTGTACCACACTCTACTGCACCCACCATCACCTCAGAGGCCGGCTGCAGCGCTGGTGTACCCGTTACCAGGTACCATAGGTGGCGTCACGTTAACAATCCCCTTATCTCCCCGACCGTTCCCCGCCATTGAGGGCCCAGGGCACGGGACCGGGGATCGACCAGCCGTGATCCCCCATCAAAGCCGCCATCAGCCCCGGTATCCGAGTGCCCCATACCCTGTCGACCCCCTCACATTGTCTATAAATTGGTTACCAAATCTCCTTAATGAGAACTGGCGCCACCAGAGTTGAGGTCTGATCAACCAATGTGTCCTACATGGAGGTCATCAATGTGGCATTACTTGTGTGTGAGGTTTGCCTTAACTCATTTTATATGAAATATATTCTCCCTTAGTCTTCTTGACTTCAGTACAGATATATTCTCATTGGGCAAACTTTTCTTGTAAGTCAGGATATAGTAGAGACTCGATGTGAAAGTTAATACATCTTGTCAGATTGGCTCATTTGTCACGACTTGGACCACGTAAGAATCAAGAATGTGACAGTGTGATGGCTTGGAAGGCCGGGAGCACATCAACCACTTCCATGACTTGCTTGCTCAGCATGTTGTGTTCAACAATGGAGATTTGGGAATTTCAGGGGATCTTAAAATACCTCTGCTGTTCCTTGATAATACTCTCTGGGTAGGGTCACATTGAAAACATAAATTGCATTCACCGCATCCGGATCCGGATGCGGTGAACGCAATGCCGGGCACACACATTTTTTTACAAAAATGTGTGCATAATACCGCACTGCGGTCACCGGATGGCTCAGGATGTGTAATCCTGAGCCATCCGGTAACTGCAGAGTGTGCGGATCCCGGCTCAGCAAACCTAGTAAAGAGTTAAATAGCTGCCCTAAATGACTGTTAGAGGTCTGTAGGGGGGCTTAGACCCCCCTACAGACCGGCCGGCCACTTCCATAGTGTTCTTCAACAATGTCTCAGTGTGCACGGGCGAGGAGCCCGTGCATGTCAGCCAAAGTTGCCCCTACCCCCCCGTATCACTATAGAGGGTGCATACACCCCTCTATTACAATTATGCTTTAATTATGTCATATACAGCAATAAGTGTCCCAATCGTAATGTCAGAATATATTTACATGTGTTCTGAGGCATAGCGAAGGGAATTCCATGGGCGGGGCTGTGTGCATTAGCCTCCGCCCGCTCCTTCTTGATGGCCGCCCCCTCTGGCCGTAATCCACTGTTGTGAGGGCGGGAACGTCGTTAAAGGGGCGTGGCTAACTAAGTGCCGCGGTTAGCCACGCCCCTTTAACGACGTTCCCGCCCTCACAACAGTGGATTACGGCCAGAGGGGGCGGCCATCAAGAAGGAGCGGGCGGAGGCTAATGCACACAGCCCCGCCCATGGAATTCCCTTCGCTATGCCTCAGAACACATGTAAATATATTCTGACATTACGATTGGGACACTTATTGCTGTATATGACATAATTAAAGCATAATGGTAATAGAGGGGTGTATGCACCCCTCTATAGTGATACGGGGGGGTAGGGGCAACTTTGGGTGACATGCACGGGCTCCTCGCCCGTGCACACTGAGACATTGTTGAAGAACACTATGGAAGTGGCCGGCCGGTCTGTAGGGGGGTCTAAGCCCCCCTACAGACCTCTAACAGTTATTTAGGGCAGCTATTTAACTCTTTACTAGGTTTGCTGAGCCGGGATCCGCACACTCTGCAGTTACCGGATGGCTCAGGATTACACATCCTGAGCCATCCGGTGACCGCAGTGCGGTCCCGGTAAACGCTGCGAAAACTGCTGCCTGCATGATTTTAAACGCAGGCAGCAGTGCCGGATCCGGCCACCGGATGGCTTGTGAAGCCATCCGGTGTTTTGCATTGGATCCTATGGGGAGCGTTTCCTGGTCCGGTTTTGAGCTTTTTGGAAGCTCAAAATCGGATCAGGATTTTGTTCCAAAAACGGAAATGTGACCCTGGCCTCTGTTGGACGTTACGCCGGAATCGGACGTGTTTTCTTTTCCTAAAATAGACACTGGATCATAAACCGTCAACATATCTGGTGTGAGGTGAGAAGTGCAGGATAAGTGTCCAGGACCTCGTTGGCCCCAATAATACTGGTGTTATTACAAAGTATAGGATTTCCATAATATTCTAAGGAGTGGAAGCAAAGGAGCATTGCCGGCATCTCACAATCCTCATGTGTAATATCTGAAATCTTGACATTCTCAGATACATTTTTAGAATATCCTAGGGTTCCAAGGGGTGAGGTTTCTTATTTAGGAGAGTGACATGCCTATATGAGACTTATTGCCAGTATGAGGAGACTTAAAGTCCTTGCATGCTACTCTGGGATGTTGAAAAGGCTAACTGCCTTTTCAAAGAGGACTTGAACTCTAGTGCCACCTATTGAAAGTAGTAATCCTAAAAGTCAATATTGACCCTTTAATGAGCCTTGTAATATTGTTGGGGTGGCGGCGGTATGGGGTCAATAGTGTAGTGGAGGCAGAGGCGCCATATTACCCTTTGATGGTATTCCGTCTCCCCAATGAACATGGAGGAAAGTTACAGTTCTCTCTGGTAAGGACACTTACACACCTGAAGTTCTTTTTTCAACATTGAAACTTTACTTTGTGTTTTAGGCACATTATTCACACGCATGTTGCGGGCACTTTCTCTTCCCGTGAATGGGGTTTCATCATTAACGGTCACACATAGTTTAATGGCTGACCACAGTTGGGTCTCCGACGAGAGACTCAAGCTTCTTATCCTCTCCGCTGTTGTCGTTTGACGTCCATGGAATCAAACAATATTTTTGGAGCCACTTGGTCCTACCCATCAGTATTTAGTATAGAAGTATTGGATTGGCGAACGAGACAAGATTCCTTGACCACACGTCTATGGCCCACTCACCAGAGCCCAGGAGCCTTTGGAAAATGGGGAGAGTCTCCAGTAGAAGGCGGACGCCACAGGGAGCTCTCATGGACTCAACCCTGGAGGGATGCAATCACTTGACTGACACAGCTCGATTCTCCAACCTTCTGGAACCACTACATGTCCAGGACCCGAGTCCGATCAGATGGTCCTGCCAAATGAGATAGTTGGGGACATCTACTCACTACGCCTCCCACAGATGCAGCGTGTCATTTCTCTATACTCATCTCTCTTCTATTTTGTCAACCCCATTTTTTTACTCAAGGCCTACCCCAAAGGGGTGTGCAATGTACCCCTCTGAAGAAGTGATCATGTTACACATTGACCACAATGTGACCGCACAACACCAATACAGTCTTCAACATTTCCATTTTACAACAACATGAAATCAACAGTCACAGTATCTTCCAGGGTGAGGGTGGCAGTGCCATAACCCCCCTACAATGTGACCAAGGATATAAGTCAAACCAGCATCTCAATTTTCAAACATGGTGTTTTTGGGTATTGCCCCTCATCAAAGTATGAGATCTGATTTGGCAATGTGTGAGGCTAACTTTGGCAATATATAATATTCTAGTAATGGTGCTATGATTAAGTCCCTGAATTCTGATATTTGAGGCGCTGCACAAAGCGTGGCTAGGCTTACCTTTACCAAAAAAATTCTGTATATTGATAAATTCAACTTTTTGGGCAAGAAAGGCAATCCTTCTTCATATGCATGCCCTATGTAGATTTATAGTCTAGATTCTCAAATGCGAACAGATGAGCCTCCAAGACATTGCCCTGTATGAAGTCTTGGTTCATCTCACACAGAATGATCATGATGTTAAAAGATGGCTCAGAAGTAATGGATCTCTTTGGATCAATCCTTCTGTATCCCTTCAGAGATTTTTTTGGTCAATCTCTACTAACAGTAAGGGCGAGCATTTGGGAGTGTACCCACTAGGCCGTGACACCGATTGCCACCTGGAGGAGTGAGCCTGAGCAACCAGGTCTTCTACTAAAGCCACAAAAGGTAGACATAGGTGTAGCGCCCCTGCGACCAGGAGGTCACAGGGGGAAGTGCAGCCAGGTAAGCAAGGTGGTTGAAAACACACCCACACCGCACGAACATCGACCCTACGCCTAGGATTCTAGAAGAGGTGGTGGGTGTAGCAAAGTGGGTGGAATGTAGGTGGACACTGACAAAGTGTGTGGAGAGACCAACACAATAAAAACCCAGGAACACACAGTTAGAGAAGATGAAGAAGAGTCAGAACAGTGGGAGAGAACATGAGAACAGAAGTAAAGAGAGAGAGACTTCCCAGGAGGTTTCGGGTTCCCTGGAGGCGCAGAATCCTGAGAGGCACAGACCCTAGGAGAGAAAGCCCGCTTCATAGCCTGGAGGTGACGGGAAGGAGAAAGAGACTGAAAGAGACCCCACTGCTGAGAAGGTGGGAGGACGAGGGCCTGGCAGCCGTGCACATCTTAGCTGACTGGAGGAACCCTGAGTTGAAACAGTGACAGACAGAAGGAGCCTGGTGTGCCCAAATATCTGAACCTGGGACACTGGAGGCTAGGCCACGACCAGAGAACCAGCTCTGAAGAGGTGACCGGGGATAATCCAGACCCTAATCATGAAACACACTGGTGTGGGGCAGGTGCTTTATGACCTGCAGCCTAACTTTCCACCACGGTCTAAGAACACAGTTGTCATACTAGGACCGGTGACCCTGACTGTGAGGGAAACATTCACCCATGAGTATGTGACAACCAGACTGAACCCGTGGGTGAGGTACTACATTGAGACTGAGAGGCCTGAAAGGACTTAGAGAGAGGGAACAACCCAGAAACGCCACCTGAGCTGCACAGTTTGAGATGCCTGGAGCAGTGTAAATTGTGTGAAGTGTACGGAAAGAACTGTTGTAACCTGCTGTGAAAGACCTAGTAAAGTACCCAGTAAGCTCATCACTGCCTGAGACTGTTTACTTCCAGTGTAGCAGTAAAGTCCCACCTGAGGAGCCACAGACTGTCATCCCTGCACACTGGCTAGAGAACTGCAGCTTTGAAGTAAGTGAACTGCACTGCACACAATCCCTCACCAGGCCCATCCATCACAACTACACCTGCCCTGGGGACCTTCAGCACTACCCTAGGAGGGCTTACCATCTACACTGCCCCAAGTTTCCGTCCCCAACAGGAATACGGCAGCGGAGGTTCTACTAACCACATAACCCGAGTGGCGTCACGACAAATCCCCTGTAAATACCCCCTTTTTGGACTTATCCCAGGCCACGGGACCGGGTCACGACTACTGTGATACCCCAGAGAGACAGAACTGACCCGGTTCCCGAGTACCCCATAGCCTGTGGGCGCATCATAGACTATGCTGGTAGGTGGCCGCAAGGTGCAGCCCCAAGGTTTCTCAATGCCACAACAGCTGACTCCAGGGGTCAGCTCTTATGGACCTGTAAAGTCTCTCTGTAGGTGCAGCCAGAGCGGCCGATGCTGTTCAGCAGGAATCAGCATATTGATTGGAATAAGGTAGCACAATGGATTCTGGACTGATGTAGGTAATGTATAAGTAACAAGTGGGACTCACCCCTGACGAAGTCACCCCTGTGACGAAACGCGAGGGGTTTCTGTCTGGACCCCCTTTGACAGCTGAAGCCACCTTCATTCCACAGCATGGTTTGACTTATATTCAGCATTTTTTCCCATTACGCTTTCTTACTTGCTGCAAGGTCCTTACAACAGTGGCTACTCATTATTTAGCCTGGGCCACCTCACATCTGAGTGCAGGGTAAGGTAGAGTATTGCCCCCTGCCCTACCAGGGCATTAGTATGACCCCAATATTAGGGGTACACTCATTACTCAGGAACCACATTTCATTGATTGCCAAGGGATTCCATTGCTGTATTTTGTGCTCTGGATATTGTTGGTAATTTGGCTTGGACAGGGCACTTATTTGTAAGGGTAACAATACATAATCAATCTCTTGATTGTCTCTAATGATGTTGACGTTTATCTGCAACTATTGTTGATTGATTCTACTTGTTTGATATGTGTAAAATTTCCACCTACCTGTTATGTGTGCTATTGATCTAGCTGTCCATGTTACATCTTGAAAGGGGCCCACATTTGTTGGCTATATGCCTTTTTAATTGCTTTTACTTTGTCCTTGTCTTGTGTGTTAGCACTTTGAATAAAAATTAACTTTTTGATACATATTTGTTTATTACTCTGTAGTGATCGCCCTATCCTTTGCATGTCAGCTGTCCCATTTTTCTTAGGTATGTATAAGTGGCACAACCAATGCAGGAAGGTTATTGTGGCACAGCAGATGCAGGCAGGTTCAGGCACGTACTAGGACGAGACACAGGATAGAAGATTGGGAACACAAGCAGAGGAACAGAGACAGAATACTGGTATGGGGACCAACTAACAACGCGTCTCTAGGAATAGACCACATGGCCCAGGCACCCCCCAATGGGGGAAGGTGCCTTAAATACACAGTGCTACTCAGCCATAAGCTGAGAAGCCTTTCCAGGTTAGGGCATACTGGCTGCATGCCATCTAAGCAAGCTCCTAGGAGACCTGTATAGTGTACACAGGCTCCGAGTGCAGGAAGTGACTGATGGGTAGCAAGCAAATGCTGCATGCCCGCCAGCGGGGTGAGTATCCGGCAGATGTCATTCTCCCTGCCATGTGGAGGACAGTGCCATGGCGATAGGCCCTACAGCTCAGCTTCACCTTTGGT